>JAAGNO010002352.1:69317-84312 GCA_033439905.1 Ceryle rudis
CTTGGGAGACCCTATGAATATATTTATTACTTTTCTCCCTATGATAGTTTGACTCAGGTCTTGTTTTCATTGCTTTTTCTGTCCCTCTGAAAACAGACTTGTTCGTGTTATTAATTCTCCATGTGACACTGAAAAAGAAATGCACTGGTGTGTTCACAACTTGTTGTAACATTTGAGAAATTTCAATTATTTATAGTAACAACATTTACCCTGGGAAGTGACAGAAGATCACTGTGTTGCTCAGACAGAAAATAGAAATATAGTCTCTGCTTCCGGACATTTGCGACCTGCTCATAGGATGAAGTACATCCTAAGACCAGAAAACACAGGCAGGGGAGAAGATGATACTGGGAAAGAAGTGATAATGAAGAGAAAGGTAAATGTTATTTATGTCCTACTGCTTATCTAAATGTGAATTTTGATTTCCCACCAAGCTGTATGTGAATTCTGAGGAAAGGGCTGGACAAAGACATGTTGACAATTTGCACATCCTGCCCTGCCAAAGGATCCTGCTAAAAACCTTCTCATGTGCCTTGCTCACTGCACCTCCTGGCTGAGACCGATGCAGTGCCCAGGACAGAAGAGGCAGCACCAGTCCCTAATGGGAACAAAAGGTAACCTACAGTAAGCTTGTCATAATTGGGGTCCTTGTTTTTCAAGAGTAGTATAACTTATTAACTTTGTATTTAAGTAAGAGTACGTGTGAATGTCTTAATGGCAATTACCTTTGTTAAAAACATCAGGCAGATGAAACTGGAACAAGCTCTGCTATCTTTGAGCACACTGAAGTCTGATATTTCTAAGAATCCTGTTGTGTTCACTTAGTTTCTTTGCTTGTTTTTAATAGTTAATGCTTCTTCAAGCAAGCATAAAGATCCTGCAGTCTTGGCACAGAACCTAAAATGTAACATGCAGATGAAGCACAGAAACCATAGCAAAAGTGTCTTTGTTACAGGATGACTATATGTGATCGTACATTCTGTACTGGCCATACATTCTTCATATGAATTAGAGAGGAAAACAGTAGAAAAGGGCTACAAATCTAATTTGCTCTGGACTTGTAGTCAAAGAAAACAGAATTTAGATATTTAATTAGACCAGTGCATCTGGCTAAACTAGTGCATTTTGGCTTGGGAGATGGTGTCCTGTGGTTCTGTGAGGTCAATTTATGTGTTTTGGAGTGTTTAGCTATATTCTGGACCTAGGCATGACTTCTCTCATAGTTAAATTTGTTCACCTACCTTTTCATTAAAAATCTGCTTTGTGATTTTTCACTGTTTCCTGTGGAGCTGCTTTTGATGACACAAATATTAAGACTTGAGACCTGAGAATTTTCATAAATAGAGAAATTAGTGAAAAGGGACACTTTTTTTTTTTTTTTCAGAGACACAAGAGAAAAATTAAATCAAACAACACATCTGCAGAACACCAGAAGCCAATGACCACGGTAGATGTTCAGAGAGCAGCATCACATTCAGGCAGTGCATCACAGAGGCAATGAGTGGTTACAAGTAATCCAGGAATGTTAAACCACCACCAAGCTAAACAGTTACAGAAATGAATACACACAGTCTTATAACCTAACCAGCCTCCTCTGCTTCCTTGTCTCTCTTATTGTCCAGTTGTTTCTCACCCTCACTGTCTCTGTGTCTATAAAACATAATCATTTCAGTAGCTAGCTAGGTTGTTACAAATTTAATGCAGCAAAATACACTCCTCTGGTCTTGGCATTTCTGAATCTCAGTGTTTCTTTTGGACCAATCAATTAGTGAGACCCTCACTCTTGGTGCTTGCACCATTGTGTTCTTCCGGTTTTCTCCTGCCCAGAGATGGATGCCTGCACTGCACACCCTCTTACTACATATGCTGTTGAACTGCTGGAGTAGGTCCATCATCAGACCACTTTTGACTGACCAAAGTTATGTCAACAAGTTGGAAAGAGTGACTCTTAATCTGGTACAGTTGCTGTTAGGAACAGAAATGCATTGACAAGTGCAGTGACAAGCAGAGCTTTAGCTGGTCCATAACATTTGATTTAACTACAACTCTATTTAGGAAAGTACATGGTGTTGGAATATATTTCATTCAGCTTAATGCAAAGGTCTACTGCTTATTACACTTAGTGTAAAAATGTGTATTCATACTCACCTGCTTCTCTGAATAAAGTGCTTTCTTAACTTGGAACCTCAGCTGTTTTTCTGCAGACTCAGCTTGCTATTTGCTCCTGTACATCTGGTGACATTTTCTACTTTGTCTTTTCACTTCATGCTCTTGTCCAACGCAATCCCTGCCAGTTTCACAAGCACATTCAGTTCTATCAGGTTTCTTCTTTCTCGGCTTTGTGCTTCTACTGATGCCACCCCTGATATCTGGTGAATTTATGTCACAGCCACGACAGTCCTTTGCTTTTAAGATTTGTGAATTTACTTCTTTAAAACTCCCTTACAAAGCTGATCCTATGCTTGTTTGCTTACAACTAAAACATCTCTATTCTCATTTATGTTCAAATAGTATGTCCTCTCTTATTTCTCTGTGTTATAGTGGAGGATTTTCACAAGTAATGCTTTTCTTATAGTTGTGAAGGTCCAATGCATGAGGAAGTTTAGGAAGCTTTGACTGAGGTTTGACAAATGGACATATCTGGGGAGAAAAACCACAAACATTCTTAAGGATTATACTTAGCTAAGAAATTTCCTGGCTCTTTTACAGACATGAAGCCCTTATCATTTTTTTTTTTATTGACTAGTTGAATAAATGGTATTGTCCCTCCCAACAAAAATTTACTTTAAGGTTCTATGCAAAGACAGTGCTGGCTTTGTATTTCTTAAGAAACTTGCAACAGTACTGGACTCATCCCACATCACTGTTACTTTTGCCAACATGTGTTTTGTTTCATTTTGGGATAAATTGCCTGTAAATACTTTGTAGCATACAAAATATTTTTTGAGAATCTCAGATCACCATGTATGTATTATTAGGAACACTATGAAGATGACAAAACATTTTGCATACAAATGTTATTAATTGAAAAACAAATCTTCACAAAACTCCAAAACATTTTGCAATTGGCAACACTTTCTATTTTCCTAAATTTATAATGACTTTTTTTTGGTGCTGATATCTTCTACTTTGTTAACATTTTACTGACACTTTCTTCAACCTATTCTTATTTACAAGAATTCATACTTTCTTACTGCTTTTTGTGAAAATAATAGTTAATTACATGAGAATTAAAACAAAAAATGGCAAAGATGGCAGATGTAATATCGCTAAGAAATTGTGACAGAAAATATTATATACCTGAAAAATTTTCTGTGTTGAATTTCAAGGAGATAAAATTTTTCTGGCATATGAATTTTTCTGCCTTTTTTTTTTGGGCATATGAAGTCACATCTGTAACTAAATGACAAAGAAAAATGTCATGTACTTCAAAGTTTTGTAACTGTTTTCATGTATTATAAAGATAACTGAACATGTTTTTGAGTACATTACTTTTGGTTGCAGTTTCCACTAGCATGTTATTGTTGAAAAGCTATTGTTAGTGTGCTGAGATAAGCGTAAAAAGAGCTGGTGATTATTTTTGTGGCTATTCAAGACACATAGAAAAGGAAATAGTATTTCAAGAGTTTCTTAGTGAATATACCAAATAGGATGAGATGTTACCTGCATAAGCAGGAGTTTGTAGCCCACCTGCAGAAACTGGCACAGTGGCTTGGTATGGCTGACGACTGAATTTCCTTCTTTTCAAAATTCTGTTTCCCTAGTGAAAGTTCCATTCCTTCAGTACTCAGTATTGCAAGTTCTCTGTCTCTGATGGCATGAGACATCCTTTAATGAAACAGGACAAATTGTTTCAGGATTATTAGGTGCACAAGCTGCCTGCCAAAACTTGTTCTGAAGTCAAAACGCCTGCTGAATCAGATTCAGAGCATTATTCTGCCTCTCCTGTAAGTTTTATGCAACACTGTGTTTTTCCCTTGTTTTCTAATCTGCCTGCATTTTTCCCACATGGTTTCTTAAATCTGAGCTAATATCAGAGGATTAAAATATTACAATTAATTATAATGATCACTATTAGTGCAGACATAAGTACTACATTATTGAATTAAAAGCAGTAGTTTGGTCCTTGCTTCAGTCATGCAATACACTCACAAATTCAATGCACTCCAAAGTTTGCCTACTGGCAGCCTTCCCTGGGGAGAAGGGAGCAGAGCTGAACGAGCACCCATCCCCAGCACTGCCTTGGTCCCAAAGCTATGAAGACCACCACTGTGGGAGCCAGCCCAGCCCAGGGCTGAAAAAAATACAAAGAAAACTCTGTCCTTGCCTCGAGGACGTGCAGAACTGCTGAACTGGAAAAGGTGGACCATGGCTTTTTTGGTTTTCTGTTTCTGACCAAGGTGTCTGTGACCTCTCTGGCATTCTTCATGACTTAAAAAACCCCTGCAAACACACATGTAAATAAATATAATGACAAAGCTGATGTCATTCTAAGCAGACCAAAATGACAGTGAAATGCTTTGTCACATAGAAACATTAAAATATGTTAACATGTATTAATATGTTAAAACATAAACATATTAAAATTTTGAGTAGAATCAGGGAGCAGAAGCTGGGGCTTCCTTTATAAAAATATGGTCTTGAAAGGTATTTAGGCCCTTTACTTAAATCTTACTTAATGGGGATCTGGCACCTAAATACTGCTGAGGATTTGAGCTATGATCAATATTCCCTTAATCACTTACAAAATATTTAGCCTGTTTAGAGAAACAATGTCTCAAAAAGTTCCCATTCGGGTTCCCGTGCCAGGTCTAATGACACCATAAAGCTGCAGAGAGTTTTTAAGTGTCTAAAAGTTTCAGACGGTGAAGCCAAAATTACTTTTTATGTGACTCACAGACTAACACCTTTTTTTTCAGTGCTGTTATTTCCTGAATATCCCCATTAAGGCAGAATTGCATTGGGAAGAATGAGATACAAGACCAGTAGAGAGATTAAATATTATCAATAAGAAGGATATGGTTTTTATTTTAAGAATAGTCTATTATTTTTTTAATAATATTTATGTATACATGTTCAGCATACTCCTTTTATTGTCTTTACATGCTTATTACTGAGAACTCTTTTGCTTCTGAAATTTATGTTAAATTCTGGGGAAAGAACGTTGTCTTTGAAAGGCACCTGAAAGTTTAATAATTTGTGACTTTTAAGCTCCAAACCACTCAGAAATGAAGCAGCAACTCATTACAAGTACTTGTCACTTTTCCGTCTTATCTGAAGTTTCTATTCTCTTGAGTGACTTTTAACAGCATTAAATCAACACCATCTACTCAAGAGTTGCCAGTCTAGTACTTTTTTTGCTAGATGATCTTTCTTTAAATCTGATTTTGTAGAAAGCAGCAGGGTATTCCAGCTCTACAATTTATCTTCAACAACAACAACCAAAGCTGTTATTTTCCTTATTCTGTAACAGAGCTCTGCTTTATCTCATATTGTGAAATTTTCCTTCCCTAACTGGCAGCAGCAGCTCAGGCCAAAATCTGTGACAATGACAGTAACACAGAGGAGAATGGCCACTTCTGATGGCATTCTCTAAATGTGCAGACTGTACCATCAGAAAAACATAATAATACTCTCTGATAACAAATTTGCAGCTACCTAGCACCTGACAAATGGCAATCTCCTGAGCATTTTGGCCAAACAGAACTTTATGATAGTGGCAGAGCTCTGTTTCTTTTACTTAAAATCAGGTAAAGGAAAATTCTCTAAGCCATAGATTCACTGCAGCAAGCTGAATTCTTGGGTACAATGACAGCAGGGTCTGTGCACAAAGCAGGGCTTGAAGACATCAGTAGTCAAGGTAAGTATAGCTGTAGTAAATTAAAATATCTGCAGCTACCTGTCCTCCCTCTCTGCTGTGATTACTGCCCCTGAGGGTAGAGGCAATAGGACAGAGTTTAGATTTGCACCTCACTGCTCCAGTTCCAATTTAAGGATATTAGCTTAAGCCATTGTTGAGAAGCTACAGAAAGCCCCTAACACCATATTAATGCAGTGAGCTGGAGCTTTGATTCTGCCACACTGATACAGGTATAACTGAATGACAGAGAAAAGGGAGAGCGACGAGGTCTTAGGCAGCTACAGCTAGATTTGACATATTCCAGAAACCTTTCTGGGCATCACAGGCATAAAGAGACTGCTGGCTGGGATTTACAACTGTGAGCTGATTTTGTGAAATTTCATCCTGTGTAACTGAGAATGCCTCAGACAGAGAGCTACAAGGAAAGGCTGAAGGCAGAGAGAAATTCTTCTCTTCCAGCTTTCAGCAGATCAGAAACTTCTAAAGATTGTGTTTATGAAAGACGGGTATTTATAAGCTGAAGGGCTTCAGTGCTCTAGCTGCCAGTTTGGGCTTGAATACTGTCTTGTAGTTCTCTCTTAAAATTCAGCTGAAATGACAGTGTTGCTGTCCACCTCTTCTTTAACAAATGACTTTCAAAGGAAGGACAAAACTTGTTTCCCTGCCCTCTTTAACTGGAGAAGAGTCAAGCTTATACCTCACATATCCCAGAAGTTGTGCCTTCACTTTCTGGTTTAAGGAAAGAATTATGGAAACTTGTTGACTGCCCTTCTGCTGAAGCTGTGTCACTGTGCGGAAAGAAAAACAAGACAGAGAAGGCCAGAGAGGGAGAAAAGACTAAATAACTGGAAATGTAACTGACTGCCCCATAACACACAGCCTTGCCCAGGAAGGGTTCGCATACCATTTCTGCATTTTATTAATGGATTTTTCAATGCAAAAATGCATAAACAATCCTTGGAGCAGGAAGCAAAGCCCATGGGAGGGTCCACATCCAATCACTTTGTGTTCCCTTTGTTTACTGTTTCCATGGCTTCTGAATCTTGTGCTTTTTCTACAGTCATTAAGTCTACATGGTATTGTAGACTTGCTTTTCAGGATGCAAGGACTAGCTGTCAACTCAAAATCCATATTGAACAATATGCTCCTAGTGTTAAGTCAAAGCTATTAAGAGTTGTAACTAGCATAAAGTTGTCTTAATAATGTGCTAGCTCACTTCTTCTTGGATAAGTTTCTATTCAGAGATCTGCATAATCCATGAGGACTTCCTCATATGTGTATATCAACTGTGTGACCACTATGTCTTCAAGTTCAGGGATATGCAACGGCAGGGGACAATAATATCTTGCTTTCCAGTGTCAGGCATTCACTCCAGAGACCTCTGAGGCAGTGACAGAAGTAAATGATAAACCAGGAACTGGCTGTTCAAATCTCACAATCACAAAGTAGTAACAAGGACAGCCTAGTAACAGCAGTCTTCTCTTGAAAACTAGCTGTAGAATCTGTCTACAGATTATGAAGCTGGTTACCAAGTTATTGCTAGCTTTGCAAAACCATACCAGAATAATCATTTAAGTTAGTAAAAAGGACACCATACACAAGGTACAAACCACCTCAAATGCATTATTTTAACTATGTCATTGCTGAGCTTTATGTGGTTGGAGCATATGTTTTATATTGCTGGAGCACAATTTGTTGCATAGGCTCCTCAAAGCTCCTAAATGTTTGAATGATGAATCCAGTCCCAAGTGTATTTTTGGTTAATACACTTAATATTTTGGTTATTTTGGTCTTAGTCACTACTAACTACCAACTAGTTACAAACAATGCCTCAGTTACTAGGCTGGTGACATGTAGTTGAGTTGTGTAATTCTATCTGTACACAAATATTACAGTATTTAAAACATGATGGCAGTTCTCCTTCAGGTTCTTATGGATATCTGTGTATTTTCTCCATAACATATTTCAGCTGTTTAGGTAATATAATTGGCAGTGTTGTTAGTATGAAAGACTTTATCTGTAATCTAGCAGAGACAGTGTTATGTAAGTAAAATGAGCTTTTGAAGTTAAGGTAGGAGATATAATTTAACATAGTTTTCTTTGAATACAGCAAAATTCTGATTTACTATGATCTCATAGAAGAAAAAATAACTACATCTCTTGTATTTTGTGTATGTGAGGGGACATGTCCATGGCAAACTAAAGAACGACATGACCTTTCTATAGAAATTTGTAATTAAATCTTGCTGGAGTGTTGCTATTCTTCAGTGATTGTCATTTAGTTCAGTGGGTGATGTATAATAAAGCATGCCACTGAATTGCTGTCAGTGAGAATGCAGCTCATCACAGCATCAGAACTAGGATTCATTGAAATCCTTTCAGTGCACCTATATTATCCAGTGGCACTATATTATCCAGGAGGCAAGTAGCAGGTTCTCCTGGTATAGTACATGCTTTATTCAGAAGACACCAGCCTGCAAAAAAGTTTATGCAACCATAGAAGAAGGTGTCTGCTTAAGTAGAATGAGAACATGGCACTTCACAGGTGCATTCCCATGATGAATTACAGCTAAGCACCATGGAGCATTGAAATAGGTTGTGACTTCAATGATCTCCATATAAAGGA
This sequence comes from Ceryle rudis, assembly GCA_033439905.1. Taxonomy (NCBI): domain Eukaryota; kingdom Metazoa; phylum Chordata; class Aves; order Coraciiformes; family Cerylidae; genus Ceryle; species Ceryle rudis. The sequence goes on from JAAGNO010002352.1 coordinate 77,804, forward strand.
GGTGAAATTTGTTGCAAATCTATCCAAATCATGAAAATGTGGCCCATGCTGTAAGGAAGGACTCTGAAACCTTAATCACCATCCATGGAACAACGAGGTCCTAATTTTAACTCTTCTTAAAAAATTTCAAATCTCCTTCTCTCCCAACAATTGTATCAAAGGGCTGTAGTGACATGACCACCAAAATTAACTCCTTGAAAAAAATGGTTATAGTCAGAAACACTGGGGCAATAAGATGAGGAATGAAGACCTTAGTGTCCTTGATGTTTTCTGCTGGACTATATGAAGTAGTTATTAGCATGTTGTATCTTTTAAAAACCATTCTGAGGGAGTTGTTCTCCTAATATATTCGGAGTACAGTGAGTCTAGATACCAATGAGAGGGTGCTTTTCAGTTTATTTGCCAGCTATTGAGAATGGTTTCCTAAGCTCTTCATACAACCTATCCCTTATTTAGTAAAATAGCTCAAAGAAAATACTTTACATAGGCAAACCAATGCATGTAGAGAATTCTCATTTTCTTGTGTTTAGAACTGCTATTTCAAATACTTACTCTAGATACATGGGGTTAAAACAATCTGGCATTTTACAGGAGAATTTAGCATTATTTTGAATTTTGGTGTTATTTCTATATCAATTGCAATTATTTCAAGAGAAAAGAAAATTTTAACCTTGCGTAATAATTAATAAATTTTATATAATCCCCATGAGGTCACCGGAGTGCAGATACTCTGTAACATGGGCGTTTACTTCCAAGCTGAATTTTGGACTTGTGCACACTGTGTTTGTAGCTGACTTTTTTTTTTAGTGGAGAGCTATGATGAGCTCTGGGAAGGGAGTGGCATCTATTATTGCTTGTTTGCTGCATTTAACTTTTACAGCACCCCAGTGTTTCAGTAGTTTCATGGAAAGAAGAAAATATGCCTCCTTAAGGCTTGGCTAGAATCAAAATTAGTTGCTGTTATTCTTTCATTAACTCACCTCTCTCTTGTTAGTAGTTTCACATCATGAAGGGAGCCTAATATTACACATGCTGGGTTGTAATTTTTACAAACTTGGTGTTTATACTTCCTTTGTGGTAAAAAGTTCTCAACATCTTCTGAATTTAAACTGCCTTCTGCTTGACTACCTTATGTCATGTTACACTGGTTTCAGCAAGCAGTAAGAGTTTCAGTTCTGATTCAAATCTCACTTCTTATGGAGCTTCTGTTTTCAAAATAGCCTTTCTAAATGTGACTTATTTTTAAAAATGTCCTGAAATTTAAGCAGTCATTTGAAAAGGTACTGCATCCTATTAATAGCTCTTGTCTTTCTGAATTTGCCACAGAAATGGTGTAAGTATTATTAGATAACAACTTTCCCAATTAACATAAATAGCATATGCTCCAATGGTTATTGTTCCTAGTAAGGAACCCAACAAGGCATTTTGTTTTTTTGGATACATGAAAGATTTTACTAGTCATCCAACATGGGTATCTAGAAGTTGTTATTTCCAGATTTATTAACATAAACAGTATTGGCAATGACAGTTCTCAAAAGGAGTTTGTCAGATGTTTCAAGAAAAAAGCATGATTAGTGCATTGAACTGAATCAGGAATCAGTTAAAGCAAACATCAGGTTGTGTAAAACATTTTCCCACCATTACTGGTTTCCTCTAAACTTCTTGAGAACTATTAGTAGGTGTAGATATTTAATATATATATAACTTTTCATAGGTTTAACCTGAGAATGTTGGTTTTGTTTTGTTTTTTTTTTTTTTCCTTGAAAAAAGGGATGTGGAAAGGACGCTGTTTACTGTTTCATTTTGTTGTTTTGATAACACACCTGTGCATTGCTCTTTGCTCTTCAGACATAATGCCCTGACATTACTTTTGATATAGCATCATATCTTCCTAAAACATGCACTGCTTTCAAACCTCTTTTTCTAGGATAACAACCATGCTTTAAAAGCAAATGTTTGGTACCGGAGAAAGGAATGCTATTGGCTAAAGAAGTTATTTCAAATGCTGTTGAAATGGTTGTAAGCCTCCTACAATAGTCATACACTTTTACATAAAGATTTCTAGTGTATATATATACTTCATATGTTAAAAATACAACTCTCAGCAGCTAATTAATATATTTATAAGAACATAATATAAATAATTGTAAAAAGTGTAGACAAGAGAGAAATATTTTCATTGTAATTATTTTACACATGCTTGTAGACTTTGTATTATCCCACAGAAATTCTATCTCCTAGGCACTGGTCTTAGCCAAGCAGATGACAGAAAACAAAAACCTGTTGGAATTTCATTAATTAGTTTGAATACATTCCCTAGTAAAGAAAAAGACAAAACCAAGAGCATCTGCATACAAAAATATTATCTTGAAATAAGTAGGCATGGAAGTACATTTATAGAAACGTGGCTTTATGAGAATAAATAATAAAACCACTATTATTATCCATTTTTTGTGTCAATCTTGAGTATCTTCATCTTTGTAGAACCAGGTAAGGACTGTACTGACAGCCAAACAAATTCCTAGGAGTAGTTTGCAGAAGGGTGTGACTTTGACATGCTAAGGTCTTCCTTCCCCTAACCCTCTTATCAGGCTATCTATCTGCTTTTAACTGCTACTTAACTGATTTAGAAGGAATATGCTGGTTCTCTATTGACTAAGATTCTGACAATATTAAAACCAGACCTCTAAAGCTTTAGATGGCAACTGAAAAATGGAAGATCAAATAGATAATTGACATGAAGCACACTTGCATCTCCTGGAGCCTAACTGAAGCAAATGGTGCCTTCATATGCTGAAATGCAGTGAGAGAATCTTAGCTCGTTGTTTACCTATTCACTCTTGGCTCCTGTAGTAGTTTTCATTCTGAACATTTTTTACTGAGATAATATTTTGCTGGTTTTTTGACATACAGTGGTGGTGCGTCTCTCTGATATGGAGGAGTTATAGCTAGCTCACATTGCTGTTACTCATATTTGTACAGGAAACTTGGCCCTCAGAGTACACAACGGAATGTATAGTCTGCTTCACGTACACAGGCTTTGGAAATGATGCATTAAACAATACCTACTGCAGGTATTTATTTCGCAATCAATATTCATTAGTTCCCATCACACATTTTGGTGTTTTGTTTGCAGTAATACTGGTCATCGTACATGAGTAAAGAGGAAAAACTTCACATTCTTTCTAAACTCATTACTTATGTGCAGTAGTCACATGTTATCATTCAAAATTACCTCTGCTATATTTTTGTCAAGTCGCCCAGCAGTATTTTCAATTTCAGAGTGCTGCCTGTGTTATAAATGGGTATTTTGTTTCCTAGTGTAACAGAACACAAATGTGTAATTAACAGTGGGAAGAACAATTTCTGCAGCTTATCCTTGGACAGTTTTCTACTCATTTAATTTGTTATTGCAATTGCTGGAATACAGTATTCAAACACAGCTCAGTATGTGGCTTGCTCAAAAACCTTTGGTCAGTGTTTGAGTGGCTGCTGAAGCCATGCACTGTTTCTGCTCTCTATAACTGCCTGATGCTCCTAGGAACATGGGTAGGTTCTTTCAGCAGGGACAGTGAATTGTATTGTATGCACAAATCACCTCTCCTTGGAGATGAGTGATTAATTTCTATTATAAAAAAGCTCTTTTATCAAAATTGTATTACTCCATACTCATTTTTTTCATTAAATCATTTATTTAGAATATAGAAGCAAAGAAAATCTTCACATGATTCCTCATGTGATATCTGTAAAATCTGAAAATATTTTACAAAGCATCATGAAAACACCAGCACATGAGGGAAGGATTATTATGACTTAGATGAGTTTAACTTGTCACATGTATGTTTTTAAAGTAAAGTACCAATACTATGCTTTTCTCTCCCCGTCTGTTCCCCTTCACTCTTTGCACTTTCCCCCTTGTCTTATTTAGAAGAGAATGCATTAATCTGCATTAAAAAAAAAAAAAAAAAAAAAAAAAGTAGCCTTGATTTCCTGTGATTTTCTGCAATTTTCCTTCAGATTCAAACCTCTAAATTATATAGGGAAATATGGTCCCACATTCACATGCAAACTATTTTTAGAGAACATGAATAATTACACCAGATGGTTGTTTAATTCTCTTGGCATTATCTCTACTGTACATTTATGGCTTAAAGTAATATTTCCTTACACTTTTCAGTATATGTGGAAGGTCACGGGTAAATCCCATTTCATTATTTACATCTGATCCCTTTTATAGACATATTTCAATGCTACAGCTGTCAAAGGCTACAGAGATGCTGATCTGCAGTCTTCTTAGTAAACTACTCGGCTCTTGGAGCCAAAGAAGTATGTTCATAAGAAAACATTACATCTTTGGCAGTAGACTGTTGTTAGTGTTTTATATACAAAGGAGCACTACTTATTCTATGATTGCCTCCATTTAATCTTCTGAGATTTACTAAAATTATGCCTTTCAATTGCCTCTTCATTTTATACAGCAGTGAAAACAGGAGAGGTGTTTCTTCACATTCTGCGTACCTTGACTGCTTTGTGAGTTGCAGAGAAAATTTCTGCATTCGGTCTCTTCAGTTGCTTAGTGAAATTACCTAGGCAATTACTCCCTTCCAAATTCTTAAACATTTGGACCTCTGTAAAAGATTTATTCTTTATGTGTTATTTCTGAAAGCCACAGATTGTTATGTGTCAAAGTTAATTCAGCTGATGTAGAAAGCTTAGAAGCACATATTCTCAGGAAGTAGCTGGCACTAGACTGTGGAGGATGAAAATTTTGTAACAGGAAAACTTTTGAAATATATTTTTGTTCTGCTCTGGAATAAAAATAAAATCTTTCAAACCTGGAAATAGATCAAAGTACCTGACAGGCTCCAAAACTCAAGTAGTTCTGTTTAATAAGTGTATTTATAACCCATGATGCTTAGAGAGTTGGCCTTAGTCATGGAAGCCATCTGCTGTGCTTAATTCCTAAATTTGGGATCCATCATTTCTCTGGATAAGGCAGAATAAGCCTTTACTTTTGCCCCCACATGTCAGACTAGTGTTGCAGCTCTGGGTTCTAGAAACGTTTCAGGTCTAATAAATATGTTGGTGTTTTTTTGCCAGAAAGGTTCTGATCAGCTCAGCTAAGGCTGAGCAGTAGAGGTATGTGAGAAACCAGAGAAATCCTGCTGCTTTTTGGCTTTTCTGAAACTAGAAGTGTCTAAGCAGCCCAGTAACTGTCTCCCATGTAGAAAAACGTGTCTATATTCAGCATAAAAAAAATGCATTTCACTGATTTCTCCTTCTATATATTTCTGTACACCTGCAAGTTATGTGCAACAAGCAAAAAATTTTGCACTGTATGCAGCAATTGACCTTTCATTATCCTCACCCACAACAGAGTGTCTGGGCTATGAAAAGAAAAGTAGTTTAGGACACAGGGAAAGGAAGGGAAGGGAAGGGAAGGGAAGGGAAGGGAAGGGAAGGGAAGGGAAGGGAAGCATCATTCAGCGTCGCTTTGCTAGTTTGGTATCAATACCAAGTCTCATCTGTTGAGATATTTCATGTATTTGAGATTATAAACATTAATATTTTGTCATTTCTTAAATGCTTGTATTCAAGGACTGCTCTGTGTAATAAAGATCTGATTAATTACATAGTTTGTATACTAGGTGTCAGGAAACAAAAATATGTGGTATTGTTCCTGGTTTACAATGTACCTTTCTTGTGGAGAGCACAAGAAGAGAACAGAAATGTGTGTGTAAATTTTAACATGTGACTCAGTACGAATGGATGAAAGAATTAGTTCATTTACATATTTCTCACAAAAGAGTCCTGAGTATAGATTCAAGTTATGCTAATTTATAGGTATGATTTTTTTCCTTGTGGCATTATCTCTCCATGTCTGTGTCACGGCACATGTGTCCCTTTCTGTATAGGTGTTGAGTCCAGTGGGAAGATAAATCAAAAATCTCAAGCAAATGCAGTGCAAGTGTAATCTCCAGAACACCAGAACATTCTCTGGAGAAGAAGGGTCCTTCCTTGGTGGACAGAACAGGTTTGGGGCTAGGCAAAGAAAAGTTCTGCAGGTGAATGTCAGTTATGTAAATTTACCACCTGACTTCCTTTGCACTTTCTGCTGATGTAAGACATGAGTTCGATTCCTCTAAGTTTGTTCTTTTTCTTGTCTTGGTTAGGAGACATTGCTTTCACTCTAACCTAGAGTAACTTGTTGGCTCCCACCAAACCCATCTAGTTTATGCACTTGAGAAATATTAGAAAGAGAAAAGACAAAATGTGGCAACATATGTCAAGCTCATCAATTCTGAACTAATCATAAATATACTCAGCAAGTGCGACATGTTGATGCAAAAGGATTTTATTTTTGGCATATGGAGAAGAGAAATGCAGGACTCAGCCACAAATGTTGATGTGTAACACAGAAAACAAACTGCTGCTAGAAAATTATACCTGTCTCTTAAATGATAAATTCTCACCATCACTCAAAGCTAAAAGAAATTCCACATCTTTGT
>JAAGNO010002352.1:84412-137820 GCA_033439905.1 Ceryle rudis
GTTCCCACATATATAACTTTTTTATAATGTTATCTAAGAGAAGCTGTCATTTTAAATGGAAACATGACATATCCAGATAGATTATCTAATTAAGTTTGTAACTGCAATATAAACTACAATGTGGAAGGGAGAAATATGAGCTAAAAAACAGGGTTAATTTGCGTTTAGATCTCTCAGGTAACACAGCCGGACTGTTTATTTCACAGGGTGGTTTTATCTTTGCTGAGAGGTAGCAAAAGCTTCCATGCTGTACATTATGGTCTGCACTGTCAGGTCAGATGTGAATACCTTATATGTAGAAATCATTAGTGGAATTGTAACAACCATTTTTTTTTCCCCCCATGAAAATGATGAACTTTTATTAAACAGTAAACTTGACTTTTAAACCTTTTTCAGCACTCCTTACAGAATTGTAAGGAATGGGGTGTCAGTGCTGATATGTTGTAATAGAAGAGTGAATGAAGAGCAATTTACAGGTTTCTAGGGTTTTTTTTGTGTGTGTAGATATAGCAGTTCTGTTGTTTCTTTCTAACAAGACAAAGTTTATTAAACATTTTTGAAGGTGCTGGAAATCTTATTACCAGAGCTATACCAGCTCAGTTATACTGGCAGTTGTGCTCATCACTGTGTTCAAATAGAACTTCTCTCTCCACTAGAGTTTGACCAGGGATACACTGTGATGAAAAAACATTTGGCAACATCACCTGAAAGAGTAAGTTTTGTAGTCTCTTTGTACAGTGGGGAATTCTAGATAAATAGTGTATCAGATACTTGGGTCCTTCTTTTAACAGTGTTACTACTAAAGTAGAAGTACTTCAGCTAGTGCTGTCCATCTGATTTCTGTCCACCACTTTGAGACTCTTCATCTGAACACAGAATCCTCTGATGGCAGATGTCTGCCTTCACCTATGGAAGAGTAATTTCTCTTCCTTCTATGTTGTTTTGACTGTTACATCAGCTCAAAGAAACATTCCTGTTTGTCATGATATTTGAGAAGGCACAAGGCTTTCCTGACTACTGAGTGCTACCTTGTGCACATTGATCCTACTTGCTGCTAAACAATGGAAAACTATATCAAAATAAAGTGGGAAGTGGCTATACAGTAGCTTAATGTTGAAGGTTGAAAGTGCTGTAAATGTGTCATAGCACAGTAATATTATTGCTTCGCAGTAAACAACAGACCTTAAAAGACTATCATTTTCTTCTCATAAAACACCTTTAATCATGGTTTTATTGTACCTTCAGCATTTATTAAGGCAATAATGCAATTATTAATGACTTAAGCATGACTTTATAGTAAAATCTTTAATATCAGGTGTACTGCCACCAGAGTCACCTAGTTCAAATGGAGTCTGCATCTCCCACATTAGGAGGATAGATATGCACTATCCCCAGATTGTCAAAGTTAGTAGAGTAGCAAGTGATTTTCTACAGATAGGGTCAAATTCAACTGTCTGTATTACACCAGACAACTTAGAAAAAGCTTCAGATAGCTATATCAGATTACGAATTGGACCAAATGGTACTGTGGGCAGGTGCCATTATCTTTTTTTAAATTAATTTATTCAGCTTTCCTAAAATTTATTTGAACAAAATCTGTTAATCTGCCTTGTATGTAGTGTCTGACAATTTGATGGATGAAACACATTTTCTCATATTAGTAGAAAAGGAGAACACCTCCCTGCAGAAAAGGGATATAAGATTTGCGTGGAAAATACCTTCTTCCTTTGTCAAGGCATTTGAAAGATTACTATAATAATACATAATGCTAGACCAGCGGCAAAAGATTTAAAAGTTCATCCTTGACCCTCCTATGCTCTCCCTAAAGGTAGTGCAGCATTCTGCATGAAAGGGACTGATGTATTCACTTCAGTACTGATTAGACAGGGATCTGCATTACAGACAAAATGGAAATAGTCACACAAGCATAGTGCTGTCAGTGCCAACAAAACAGGGAAAAAATGACCTGGTAGAAGCACTACAGAAACAATCTCCCAACCTCTTTCCTTCTTTGTACTGGGTGGAATTTGGCATCATTCTCGTCCATGCTGGAACACCAAAAATATTACAATACAGGATCATATTACCGACCCACACTGGATCCAGTACTGACCAGTGCACTAGGGATCCTCCACAAAACAGTTATGGAATAGAGAAGCCAAACCCTCTTCCTGGTAGATACTACATTCCCTCTGGGACAGCTTTCTCTGTAACTGGCACTACATGACCTTTTTAAATTTTCTTTTTCTTTTCTTTTTTTTTTTTTTTTTTTTTTTAACTGTTTTGGCCCTGACACAGAAACCTGCTTTGTAAAGGAATACACAGTATGCTAAAATTGAAAAGCGGGACTTTCTAACTTTATCAAGGTTCAAAAGGAAAAAGTTATCTAACCAGGCTTTGTCTGTGTGCCTGATTTCTTCTGCAAGTCTCTTGTGCCTGCAACACAGTCCTAAAGTCAACAAGGATCCAGAAAAGGGCAGCCCAACAAATACGCAGATAGGTTCCAACAGCAGGACTTTTTTACATTGCAGAACTACCTCAGACTACTGCCAGCATTTCTCCAAATCTCAGCAGGCCATCTCCAAGGGGCAGATAAGCCACCACACTATTATTCCTTTTTTTTTTTTTTTCTATAACATTATTTATAGTCTCTGTCATGACCTGGTAAAGAGACATATTGATTGTCCCCACTTATGGGTTTGCATGATGAACACACAGCTTTCTAAAAAAAAAGTTGGGTGCTTAAATCTGTGATGAGAGGATGCAATCTGGAAAGATACATTTATCTGCCAGGATATGCTGTACTGCATCTGTAACTAGGCAGATTTACAGTCAAAACCACATTCAGACTGGTGAAGCCTCACTGGTAGAGTGGAACATTTCAAAGGCATCTTTAAATTGATTGAAAAAAGGGAATTTCTTGAAACAAAACTATATTCCTGTAGGAGACAGGAGTTAAGAAATGAGCAGTTGGCTTAATTAAATCAGTCATCAGGACTGGTGATTGTAGAAAGCTTTGGGAGAAAATATACACTTACTGGTGTAATTCTACCAAAGAAAGAAAATGTAAAATCAATGCCATCATTTCAGTCTGTATTTATTTCAGAGAGAAGAAGCCAAGGATAGGTGAATGATTTGGGTTCACTTAGAGAAAACATGCCAGAAGATAGTTTAATGTGACTGTCACTAAACAGAATATCCCAGGAAGCAAAGTTTTATGTTATCATCATGCTATTGTTTGGTTTATCTGTACCTGCTTCTGAATAAAGTTTTGATAAATAATTCTGCTTTCTCTTTTTCATCTTATGATTTAAGTGTTGTTGAATTATTTCAGAGATGCTTCAAACTCCCTCTGTGCATAGAAGGGTCAAGTTCTCTTCTTCAATGGCTGTCATCCAAGGAGGACCCTGTCCATTCTGTCTTCAATCCTGATCTGTGTGTTCTTGAATCTAGTTCCAGAATCCAGCTCCTGAATCAGGTTCCCATCTGCTGCTGAGTCCAGTTTTGGACTTTCACAGTATCTGCTCTTCAGCATCAGTGGTGATGGTGATGTAATTGCCATCAAGTGGGTTTTATTCAATTTTGGTTTTGTATATAGTTGTATATGTTTCATTTGATTATTATTACTTTCATTTAAGCTGGTTTAGTTTTCCAATCCATAAGTGTCTCTCCTTTATTCCCTTTCTCTTCACCTTTGGGAAGGGAGAGGAGTTAATAGAGAGTAATCTGTCATTTATGTAGCGTCTGGTCCAGCCCTAATCTTTGACAGAACCAAAGGCAGAGAAATGGAAGTATCAGCACGCTTTGCAGAGTATCAAGCATGGAAACAGAGGCATAAGGATAAAAGGGGCCAGCTGCACGTTAGCTGGTTAGTACAATTGTCTGGCCATGTCCTATGCCTCATCCCTGACGTCTGTCCTGCATTCTCATCAAACTTCATTTCTAACTATTTTCCTAGGTGAGGGACTCTGTGTGCTACGTGCATGTGTGGGACGGATGTCTGAGTGTCAGCAGTTTGAATCAGATCGCAGGTCGGGGGTCCTGTGTGTCTCTGATGAAACAACTGGAGAGAGCAGAGCACATGCGTCTTGTGTTGGTGTGCATGTTGGCGTGTGAATGCTAGCAAACATCAAGCTGGATGAGCTAGGGGATAGGATAAGAAGTTTTATACCCTGGTTTTAGAGTTGTCATAGATCTAGGCCAAATAGCAGACTGATGACTAGCAGAGAGTTGACTGCTGGAGGGAGCAAGAGGGATCCATGCCAGTCACTGGAGAGACCATGGGGACTGGTGCACAGCTACTGGCAAAGTCCTAAGACTGAACCAGCTACTTGGGAGACTCATTTGTATGTGTGTGTCTTTGTGCATGAGACAACTGGGAGACCATGGGCTCCAGGAGCCAGCTAGTGGTAAGATCATCTAAAGACATTTACTAGAGTTATCTAGAATGCTTATGGGTGGGCGGGGTGGTTGACATAGGTGTGAAAGGCAGGGGGCTTTCCATACCAATAACTGCAATAGGCCTGTGGACCTCTTGTGTCCAGATGCCAAAAACTAGGGAGACCTGTGATCCACTAACAGCTACTGGATAGGCTGTGTGTCTAAGATCTGCTACTGGAGGAATCCATGTTGCGTATGTCTACATATATTTGTGTATGTATATATAAAAATATAATTTCCATTAATAGGTTTTCATCTTGATCAGCCAGGGGGAAAGATGAGGCCACTGCTGCTGTTTGTGTTTCCATGAGTACAGAGTTTTCTGTTCATGTTGACCTGTGAAGCTACCATGTATATATGTACATGTACTGTGTGTAAGTATGCTCCTGTGTGTACATATACCTGCACAGCCTCACTGTACATACTCAGCCTCACAATGATGGACATGACATGGAGCCACAGCAGCTTCACCACTGTTGGACTACAGGATACGGCAAGTCCTAATGTCTGTAGCTGACAAGAAACTGAAAAGAGCTTTACTGCTAAGATGTTCAGTGCCTCTGAAACCATCATAAATTACTTCAAGTGGGTATTGGCCAAATTTAACTAAGATAGTTCTGGAACAAAATAAAGATCAAAATAAAACCAGAGTGATATATTATGTTGTCCCACTGAGACAGAATATAAAAATTCTCCCAGCTCTCTAATGAATGTTAAATTGGAATGAGCAATGCATTTGCTACCAAGGAAAAAAGTCTGTATTATCAGCAAACAGAAAAGTATCTTTTCTGCTAGTCTATATGGTGTTTTGTCTGTATGTAATACAGTCCCCTGTGGTGAACTCTTGTAGCATTATGTGTTTTGGAGCAAAAAAAGAAGGACTAGAAATAGAAGTTGAGGGTTACTATTTTGCAACTACAGTGTTTGGGGTTCTGTGCAAATTATGTGCATTATCATCATTAATGGTGTACGATTTCAATGGGTAATCATGTGTCCTTGTTACTCTCTGGGCCAAAAGAATAAACGAGTAAAAGTGGAAAATTATGCTAAATTAATGTATTCTTGGGACAAAATAGTGATGAGAACTGAAAGTCATTCACAAGACAAGAAAAAAATCTGTTTTGTTCTGATGCCTCATAAGGACTAATCACAGAAATGGATGAAATAGCTTGAACTGAAATATCAGAAAGAAAGGAGCTGCGTCTCTTCATAAAGCAAGCACTCCATTGATCCCTTGAAATTGTATATCACAAAAGGAAAAGCTTGCAGCCTTGGAGAAACAAGTCTAATTTAAATGACTACATGAGTAAGACCAAGTCGTTCAAAGTCTTTGTCCCTGTTACAAAGTTCTGTTGGCACAACTTTGTCAGTTCATAATGAGTCAGGCATTCCAATGCAGTACTGCCTGTAAATTCTCAGGAAGAGGCAGTTATGTCAAACAGAACAAATCCTTTGGCAGTGAAATTTAGTGGGGGCAGACTGATTTGATTCCCCTGCATTAAGCCTTCAGGTGAAAACACTGATAAATTCATGTTAACTCTGGGTTTGTAATGTAGTATAAAATGTATCTGCTGTATCCCAGTGTGGGGTCCTTCCAAGATGGCTGTGTTGGAAATATAAATGTGTCACGGAAGTGTATCCAGAGGAAGCAGGTCACCTTCAAAGTCAGTGTAAATGTAATTAACTCACTTCCTGTTCCAGTCACAGCCCCCAGGAATAATACTCAAATTATTATGAGATGCCCATCTCTCATTTGTAATGTGCACTGGAAGAGACACTTCAACAGGAAGGCATGGAAAGTACTATGTCCTTTTTTTAAACTTTTTTGGGTATCAAACTGTTACACTTTTCACAGGTGCTTGAATTACATGTTTTCCTTATTTTTCTGGGCACACAGTTTGAAATTCTGGAGTCTGATTTGCACAGGTGCAGAGTACACACAGCTGCAAGTGAAGTCTATGTGGTGTGAACACATTAAATGCTCTATAACTCCAAGCTGAAATGCAATTTTAACATTGTAAAGCTATATACTGAACTACTTCACTGAATTTTTCAGGGGTAAGGAAAAGATGAGCTATAGGCAGACACCTGGAGTAAAACCTTTCATGAGAAATTGTTGAAATTTGGAAAAATTATATGAAAGTGAAACCCGGGTCTATGTATGAGTGGGAAGTGTTCAGCATGCTTAAGAAAAGGTGACACAGCCTTAGTCTGATTTATGATAACTATTTTCAGAATCTCTATTGTTCATTATAAAAACCTTTCTACTGTGACAGAAAAAGTTTAGAATCAACTAGCAGAAGCTTATTTTCAATTCAAAATTAATGGCAGAGATGTTTTTCTTCCAAATACTAAAAGCACTTACAACATAAAAGAGGCTAATTGACTGTCAAATTTACATCAGTTAATGGTAATTTGCAGGTACTTAAGTTTAAAGATATCCACATTCGTTTTGCTGTGTCCAACTCTTTGGGAGCCTTATATTCTCTGTTAATGGAAATGGCATTAATTGAAGAGAGAAAACTATAACCTTTGGTAAGGTAAGAAGAAATTAACTCTCTATATAAATTATGGAATGGATTTTTTATTTTTAAATTTAATTACAATTTTTACTTTTGGTCCTGCTTCAAAAGATTGACCATCTTTGATGGTATGTCATTGATCTGTGTAACATCATCTTGCAAGCTGAACAGAACAACTGGGAAAAATCCTTATGCATGATGTAAGATTTGAAAATATGGAATATATTTTCACATAATGTAATTTCAGCATTACTATCTGTTGCTAAAAGAGAATAGATACTGATAGAACATCACTTTGGGGAAAGAGGGAGTTAACAAAAATGAACTCTTGTAGAACTGACTGCACAAGAATTTTTCCTTTAGTTTAAAATAGCTAATTTATAACCAGTGGAGAATTAATCAGTATGGAACAAGTATGGAAGTATGGAACAAAGTATGGAATCCAAAGATCTGAATTTTACAATTCAAAATCCCAGTCTAAGTTCCCTTGAGGTTGTAACTGAAATTGTAGCTCTATTTCCATATTAAATGGAAAAGTTGCTTAGATTTCATAAAATAAACTCATAAATCAGGCAATTCTGGATAATAATGGCTGATCTTATAGCTATTTTGCTCTATAGTAAATTGTGTGACAGGTATTCTTGAAATAATACTCAAGACAATAGACAGAAAAGAAAATAAGAAAAGGGGATAAAAATGTCAGAAGAAAAATAAACTAAACAATTAAAATTCAAAGTAGTATCAGTGAAATAAACCAGAAGTATTTGCAGTGCATTAGGTATATACAATATTATTATAGTGGCACAGAACACTGAAAGGCACCTTTTTTGCATCTGTGTCCAAAAGGGAACAAAACCTTGGATTCAAATATTCAAGGCTAGATTGCACTGACAAGTTCTTCCAAGACCTACCCATTAGTTACTTGTATGTAAGCATGAAACGTTTATGCTACATTTAAGTATAATGATTTGGAAGCATGTATTTTACATCTAAATAATTCTCTATTGCTGTTTAGAAGTTTATCTGGTTTTATTGTAAAGAATTGTCAGAGAATGATCTATGTAACGCTGCCTTTGGAGACAGCAAAATGACTTTGTTGACAAATGAAAAGCTATTTGCTACTCTTTCCAGTATAATTTCTCTTTCTTTTTAAATTTGGAGAAATTTCATGTCAATGAAGGTCATATAATCAATGTAGCAAACTCAGGAGAGAGGAGGAATTACAGTGGAAGGGGAAGAAAATAGTTTTCAATTGTTCATATAGTCATGCCACTGACATGGAATATTGGGTAACAGTTTCTCCATTTTTGAAAATTGCTACACTGATCTCAAAAAATATCTTAGAAAAAAAAAAGTGGCTTGGTGTAGTCTGGAGGTTTCTTAAAAGAAAATAAGGTATTATATGATGTCTTAGTGAAAATGTTTAAGCAAATATTTGAGCATATTGGAGAGGAAAATACAAAAAAAAATTGAACTAAAAACTTTTTATTTTCTTTTGTTTCTTTCCTTTTTTTTAAAAAGAGTTTTAAGTAAAAGTGTCTTACTTGTTTCCTTCAGGAAGGAAAGTTCAGTGTTGCTTAAGTCAGCCAAGACAAGAAAGGTAATACCTAGTGTAGATATTGGGAAAGGTAAATTATAAAATGTTCTATCAACCAATTTCCAGTCAATGTAGTAGCAGAAAGATTTTACTTTGTTCTCACTTATGATCTTGTACTTGGGTTTTGGCACACAGGCCTTTTGTTTCCAGTGTTACCAATGCCTGATCAGTAACATTCAGAGAGCTGCACCTTCTTCCCCAGGTAGATATTTGATTTCCATATGCAGCACAGACTTTTATTTTTGCAAAATAAAAAGTAGTACCTGCAGCTCTTGAGCCTTCTGCCACTGGGTGGAGAAGAAGAAGCCTTTTAATCCTTTAGTCATAACTAATGGGAATGAAAATATTAGATTCTATGGCAGGGAGGTTGGACTCAATGATTTCCTAAGGTCCCTTCCAACCCCTAACATTCTACAATTCTATGATTCTATGAAAAAGGACCAAAGAAGAATGAAATTTCCCTGAATTCCTCCTTTCCCAAACAATACAGTGTGATGCCACAAAGAAGATCTTCATAATAGGCACACTATTCCTAGTTGCAAAGAGCAAATCAGGTAAGTCCAGTCTGCTTGAAAGTTTTAACAGTGAAGTAATGGGTGATTCTGGGTCTGCTGCCCTGTTCTGGATCTGCAACAGGGTTCTGCCCTGAGAAGCACTAGTCTGGTTTCTGATTTAGAAGTTCATATATATTCATTCCAAGTCTGAGAGTAAGAGCAGATAAATAGCCCTCCACCTTTCCTTGTCCTATTCTGATACCAAAAGCATCTTAAGAAACAGTGGGGCAGAAGCAGCACTTACAGTGTAATGACTCCTTGTAATACAGGGTGCAAAGCAGGTGCAAAACTTCTCCATTTTTTTTTTTTTTCCACCTTGCCCAGAGTAACATTATTCCTTCCTTTGGTAGGAGATCTGGGAAGCTCTCTTGAGGCAGCACCAGGTGATGAGCTTTTTGAAAAGCCTGAGAAGTATCTTCCCCCAGTTCTTATTTGCTCAGTCTTAGCCCACCATCCACCCCACCCCACACACCACACACACCAGTAGAGACCATGACATCATCTGTCCAGGTTCTACCAGATGTGAAGTCAGGCTGGGGTACATCAGTTTATGGGTAAGTAGCTGCAAACTTTATATTATCCCATTAGTGCCCCCATTTAGGAATATCCCCTGGGAATATAATTTTGGAAAGCCTACTCTTTCTGTATGTCCTCTATTAAGACAGCTGGACTCCACATGGCATCCCTCACCTTGTTGCTCTGTAAAGGAACCAACTTGCTTTTGTCTGACTTGCAGACAGAATGCTTTGGTGTTTATGAGACCTATAAGGATCCTCATAAATTTTGAGCAGTAGAACCTCAGTAGATCATTTTCTCAAATCTAAATGACAGAAAGTCATTTGAAGATAATATACAGGGAATACATGTTTTTTTTTCAAATGGGGTTGAACTGTGGACTCTGTTCCACATGAAATTATTGAGACTAAAAATATGCCAAGAAAAATACTGCAAATTTACAACAGCAATAAGAACTATCTGATATTATGATCAATATCAATAATTTTTGGAAGGGGCATTAAACTTTGTGCTTCATTCTGCAGCCACTCTGGAGCAAGTGCTAACTCATATATATGT
The DNA here is from genome assembly GCA_033439905.1 of Ceryle rudis. NCBI lineage: Eukaryota > Metazoa > Chordata > Aves > Coraciiformes > Cerylidae > Ceryle > Ceryle rudis. The sequence continues at coordinate 94,600 of JAAGNO010002352.1, forward strand.
GTTGGAGATCACCCTACATTTTACTTTGGTGGGGTTGATTGCTTAATTTTTAGAAACATGAAGTATATTAAATCTAATCCTCTTGTTGCAATCATTAGGTTTCTTTGCTGTGGACTCTGATAGGACTTTGCTGTTCTCTTTCCCCTGTCATTTTGGACAGTTTAATTCTTCCTTTGGTCTTTTTAAGCAATCCAGAGAGAGGTGGATTATTTTCAGTAACTACTGTTACTTTTCAGTATTTGGAAGAAAGGACCCAGAGGACAAAGGGACTAATGAGAAGGAGGGGTGGAGCTTATTTTGTTTGTTACCACCCGGTAGTCCTGAACTCATCTTTTATGCATATTAACATCTGCTCTTCTCTCTTAAGAAAATGTTGATACTCTGACATGCATTTGAGTGATAAACTGAATATTTCTTCAAGGGGAAACATTATCTTAAATTGCTTGAAAAGGACTAGTCTTCAAATGTTTTTAACTCTTTAATATTTGAAAAAGCCACAGAATTAAAAAAAAACAAACCACCAAACAAATGAACACCCTCACTGTATGCATTTCATTGGGCAGTTTTTCAAAGTAATGCAGTTTAACTATTACATTAACTTAATGGCTATTTTCCCCTACTTTAACCATGTTAAATGTGCCGGCAATAATGAGCTTCTAATGCTGTCTCTTTCAAGTCTCAGAGGCATCTTTAGAGCTCCGCTTATCTCCTGGATCATAAAGCTGCATAATTTAGTATCCAAACAATTCATTTAAAACTGATACACTTTGAATAACTGAAAATTAATCAGAAAAAAAGAGAAATCTTAACATGTCTATTCTGTTTATCTCCATTTAGCAAAGTTGGAAGTGTAAGACAAATAAAACTTTACAATATTCTGCTTTTTGCTATAAATATATCTAAAACTATAAGGGACATTTTCACAACCTTTTGCAAGAAAGTTCCTCACGGCTAGTAAATTACAATGATTATTTTGATGGAACAAGCCTTTTAGATTTTTCCTTACAATTAACAAGTAGAAACATCTTTAAAATAAATTGACATTTCTAACTTATTTCCTGATTTGCAATGCACAGAGGTAGTTGATGTACGTAATCAGAACTGCTGCCCCATTCTGCAACTCACAGAACCATATCACTTAATATTTTAAAATATTTCTGCACCTAAGCTGTGTGTTATTTTCTTCGTTATGCTGCTTAATTGCATTTGTTGTTTGTAGGTAGGAATATTGCTTACCAAGAAGAAAATCATAAGAAGATATTTGATTTAATTCTTCTTGTATCAGTAGGACTTGGATCTAATAAAAGGCTGAGATGTCTAATGTTGTGGCATACCTTATCTGAGTACCCAAATGTCAATTATAAGCCCCATATTTAGTCACCCAGTGTTACCACAATTTCATGAGGACAGATAGTTACAAAAGTAACTTCTCTGACCTTACTTGGGATATCTTCATCTGATCTAGTATCCATCTATAATCACGATTGTTGTGGGATGCAACCCATCTACTCAATTTTAGGATAATTATAGGTGTCTACATGTGGTCAAGTGAATCTTTGTCCAGAAACCTTTTTGCTCCATTGGGAGAGTTGCTTAGTTACTTGTACTCACAGGGATATGAATGAAATACAGTCCCTGTTCCTATGGTTAGCTATGTTACTCATGGCAACAGTAACTCTGTCCACTCAAATTCAGATTAGGGTCTGAATTTCCCATTTCTGACTATTTTATTTTTTTTTTTAATGAGTAGTACTTTCGCTGGTTTGCCTTTATTTCTTGTCAGTTTTGTCCAGTACATGTTTTATAGAATACAAGGAATCCAGATTCATGCTTTTCAGATGAATGTCCTTCTTTCCACTAACCTGTAAATCATACCTTTTCTTCGTACCTTGCATGTGTGGTTCCTTCTGTTCCATGCATTTTCTGCTGTGACTTTCATAGGCTAAATGGAGGATGCTTCTTTCCCAGGCTAAACTATCCTTCTGAGAAGAGCTGGGCCTTTGAAAATCTTTTACTTAGGTGGTCATAGGTTTTGAGTGTACCAAGCATAGGTGATTGCCCTAATCATTTGGCTGTACATTTAGTAGCAACAAAATTATCTTTTTTTTTTTTTTACCTTTTAAAATGAAAGCATATGTACATTTTTTTAGTGGCCTGATGTTGGTGTTTTCTGTGAGGGCACATTTCATAGCTGCTCTTTCACATCCACCATGTTTAAGCACTTCCCCTATGTTTCAGCTCTTAGGTGGGCATAGGTAAGAACTTGGTTTCTGTCTGCTCTGAAGTAGGCAGTTTTGGTGATATAAGAAGCTGAATCTGCATACACACACGAGATATGTCTGCCTTGCTAAAAAACACAGAGGTAATCACACTTTGTAGCTCTTATGCCTCGTTGCAGAGATCGCTTGCATTTAGCCTACATAAGAAGTAGCTCTGGTATCTAAGCAATGCTGTTTTCACATAATTACTATTTCATATGGAGGATTTTTTTTTTAGTTCAAAATATCTAAAATAATTTGAGGGCCATGTTGTAACAGGCAAGTGATGCTTTAAACTGTTAATGTTTGTTGCATGCCCTGCTGTACTGTATGCCCTGAATGTTGGAATATTGGAATTTAAGGATGTTGAACCACTATGGGATAGTGTTGGAAGACAGTGAAAGGTGGAGATATCGAAATTTATGCTAGTGTTTTCTATACCGTCTGGTGGGAATAGTATCTGCTATACTGTGTTCACGCATTGTCTGGGAGACTACTAGCTGGCATGGGCCAGTGCTACAACCTGCATTGTGAAGCCAGTGAAGCAGCATGGATGGTCAGAAGTCCTGGGGTCAAGCTTGGCCACTGACCATGCTTCATTTAGCAGAGAAAATACAAGTATGGCAAACATTCTCGTTAAAAGGCAGTACTTATGTAACTCCTGAAGGTTTAGTTAATAACCGAGCAAACTTCTGGATTTCTGTTTTGTGCATTTTCTAGCAAATATTATTAATCATAGTATATTTTAGCTATCTAAAATGTTGGTATCTGATCTAAGATAAACATCTGTTGTTCCTTTACCATCCTGTTTGTCTTAGTGTTACTGAGCTCCAAGATCTCTTTCAAAAATAGCAATATCTAATCTAAACCCCATCATTTTAGATCTCATGCCTACTAGCTTTCCTAAAATGCTATCTTTTGAAAGTGTTATTTTTTGACCTCTGTAATTTCTCATTAGAAAATTAAGTAGAACTATTTCATGACATATTTCATATGAAACATTAGGCTTTGCTGAAGTTTAGTAGTTTACATGTGATCAGATAGCTGCTGGCGGGCTACTGTGTTATCTAGAGTCTCTCTCTGGATTAGTATGTGGCACTATGTACCTCTTCTATACAAACCACTGTAGTACATGAATTTTAGGCTTGTGATACATTGTTATAAGTGAGATCATGAGCACATGAACTACAGCTTTCAACTTGCAGGCAGTTACATCTGACCAAAAGGTAGACTTTCCAGAGGTCAGATCTCTGTTCCAAGTGTGCACAGATGTGCTCTAGCACCTCCTGGGAGTCTGCAGCACTGTTTGCTCTTTAAACAGCTTCAGAAAAAAATAAGTGAACACATCTGGTGTGGGGAGGACTGGATAAAATTCAGTCCACAGTAAAACTCTCCAGCCACATATGCTGGGGATGTGATATCCTGAGTACCAACCGCTATGATCTACTGATCTTCTCTTTTAGCATCAAGCTACTTGCTTTTTCAGACATAGACAAAAAGGAAATCTCGATAAGAAATGAAAACCAAATACAATGTTTTAATTCAGTGCAGCAATGCAAATTGAAAGACTTTTTTTTACTTTATAGATTCTTACAGTCCCCCCACTGTTATCATGTGAGAGCACAGTCCAGAAGTGCATTAAGGACTCTGACTAATTTCAGTCACATCTTATCCATTCTCTCTGTCATTTTCTCCTTAGGCAAAGAACTGTATATGCAGTGATTTGGTTTAAATTCCTTTTTAGTTACTTAATTTATTTTATTTAATTGCCTCTTCCGCATTGTGTCTGTATTAGAGTGAACAGGTCTGAGAAACTGTATTTTGGTTTTTGAAAAAGAAGAATCAAATTTTTGATGGACATTAGCTCCTGTGGGAATTTTTGACACTTTCTTTTTTCTAATCAGAAGAAATTTAACAGCTAAAAGTAGGTATTTAAAAATTTTTAATTCTATAAAAACCTGAATGGATTTTAACTTTTATTCCTATCTAGGAGTGGAAATACTGAATATATGACAGGGTTGAAATTCCAATTTCCATCTATCTTTAGTAATCAGAAAATATTTTTAATGTAATTAACTTGTTCTTTTCTGCTCAACACTAATGTTCTTCAAGTCCTTTGCCTTAAGCTTATTTGTAAAGATAGAAAGTTAGAGGTAATGAGAAAAACTAGTAAAACCAAATTGAAAAATGGGCCATTTTCTTAACATTTAGATTCAGAGTATTGGTAAGGAGAAGGAAAGGCAGCAGTTCACCCACAGCAGCAACTTAGTTTTTTTTCTCTAGGAGTATATGACTTTGTATGTAAAATAGGGAACCTTGTTTCTTTCTTTGTAATACAGATACACAATTAAAATGGAGCTTTAATTTAAAACTATAAATAGAAAGAAAGGCAGCTAGAAACTGACAGGAGACAAACAAAACAAACAAACAACAAAAAAATAAAAGAAAATGGAAGTTTTCTTATGGTTTGTATCATGTAAGCAATGTCAGTATGCTGAAGTTGATTGCAACATCTGATTATATAAAGCTATGTGATTCCTCTAAAATTGATGTCCTTAGCTGTTCTTCTAATTAAAGAAAAAGATACAATTCTGCTTGAATCCAACAATCTTTACAATTAGTATGTAACTGTCCATAAAAAGTACTGATTCCCTTAATGAACCTGCTGCTACCATTGTTTACTACCTCAAATTTAAAGGAGAAAAAAAAACACAGCCAGCAAGAAAATCTCATATTATTATTTTTCCCACTTCTGTAGTCCCATTATAATTTCTAATTACATGTAATTAATCAGTGCCAGTCTGAAAAAATTCTTATTGGGTGTAACAAGATGAACTGGAGCAGGTTGCCTGGAGAGATGGAAGAAGCCCCATCCTGAAAACATTCAAGGTCATGGCTCTGAGCAACCTGATCTATTTCAAGATGTCCCTTTTGACTGCAGGGAGGTTGGACTTGATGAACTTGAAGACCCCTTCCAACCCAAAACATTCTATGAAACTATAATTCTATGAAATGGATGATACCTCCATGGTCAAACTATACCACAGATTTAATACAACTCCTCACAAAAAGTTGCAGTATAATGATTAGATTTAACTCAACCAAATGTCACACTCCAGAATATGCAGGCCATCAGAATATTTCTTCATGAGGGTAATTAAACAGTTTTTCGGATATTCTTGCTTGATTTAGTATAACTAAAATATTAGACTGAAAAACAATGAAAGAGGAATATCTGCTAAATGCACCGTTCTTTGAAAGAATGTTTAAGACACATGATGACTAATCTAGTTGCACTTCTCTATAGGAAGGTTTCTGTCACAGGTTTCACAGCTTTGATTTTTAGAAATTTAATGAAGTGAATCTCACAATTATAATGAAGCGAATCTCACAATTCCTCATAGGTAGCAGATGTAAAAAGTCAAGTATAGTAAATGCTAAGTAACACAAGAAGAACAGGTTGGGATTTGGGATGTGTGTTTCCCCCCCCCCAGGTCGTTTTTTTAATTGGTAAATGTTAATTACTATGAGTCAAAAGTGTTCTCACTTTTTCATGCCTACGCATTTCAAAATTGCTGACATGTTCTATTTTGGCTTGTTATTGTCAGGATGTCGCAGTCACAAGATGCTCCTACAGCGGTTGAGGAGCTGGGAGCCATGAGCAACAGCAGCATGTCCAGGCAAGGTCCTCACCACCACAGGTGATTTTCTACCACTCCCAAGAAGGGAAGGTCCAGTGACAGAAACCAGGGTCAACCAGCAGGACAGGGATCACCAGGCACTAGTGATGGGACCAAGGTCAAGAAAGCATATAAAGACAGTGTCAACCAAAAACAGTGTGGATGGATGTATTTGTGTAAGCACTACCTTAGAAAAGGAGGTCATGTTGCAGTGCAATGTGTTCGACTCCATAATAATAATGTAAGCATAGGAACATAGCAAAATTCAGGTTGGCAGGGACAGCAGAAGGTTACTAGTTCAGACTCCAAAGACATAATTTGCACTTTTTTAGTCTGGTGGTGAAGTTCTTCAGAAGAAATTGTCTTTATTTCCAGTGCTTCTAGGAATGCGATCCAGTGTCATCCAATGATAGGACAAGGGTCAGTGGGTGCAAGGTGGAACATAAGAGCTTCCACATAAATATAAGAAAAAACTTATTCACGGTGAGGGTAACAGAACACTGGAACAGACTGCTCAAGAGAGGCTGTGGGGTCTCCTTCTCTGTAGGCATTCAAAACCCACCTGGACATGTTCCTGTGTGACCTGATCTAGGTGATCCTGCTCCAGCAGGGGGATTGGACTGGATGATCTTTCAAGGTCTGTTCCAATCCCTAATATTCTGTGATTCTGTGATCAGGTAAGATAGGAAAAAAAACTTGTCCTGTGACAATACTGGCAGATGTTAACTAGCTTCAGAAACTGCTGTATGTGATGCTGCAGACATCAGGCCCATTCTTCTGCCAGAATACTATTTACCCTTTTTCCTCTTCCACTTTTGTTTAAATGTTCTTCTCCCCACCTTCTTTTTATTCAAGTAGTAATATGGCAGAATCCTAGTGGAAAACTGTTGAGAGCACTGCAAGTCTGAGAAGTTGATATCAATATTCCTGAGCAGTTGACTAAAATGCTTACAATGTAATCCAGAAATGCTCAAGTATCTGCTCTAAGTGGTAAACTGTGTTAAGCAGGATGTATAGACCTCTTTGTACATTGAACATGAAATAGTTAAAAAAGAAACTCATGTCATATTTTCAATATGGGACATTTGAGCCTTAATTAAAAGTATGTGTTGAGTAAAATAACATATGTTCTCATAGAGATCTTAATATTTTATTGATACGGCCCTTCATTCCTTGTAATTTATGCTCGTGTTTATAAATAAATATTTATTCATATGTCTGTATGTGTGCGCATGCCTGTACATGCATGATGGCAGACATTCAAGAGTGTTGGAAAATGTTAAGATAGATATTTGGAATGTTTTGAAACAACAGAACAAGGAGTCTCATCTGATAACATTGCTTACTTAGTAGTAAAACAGTGGAAAGAGGTTGCCTTACCAGCACAAAGCTGTGCTCATGCTGTTTGGCTTTCTCTTTGCCAAGGGGCCTTCAAACACTTACTGAGACTAAGGTGGAAGTGCTGGATCAAGTGTGAGAGTAACTGAGCTGTGTGTGGGTGTTAAGGCCAGTGTCTATCCAAGAAGCACGAAAATAGTTGCACTTGGGTAGTAGTTGTGGGGACAGTCTTCTGTCTTGAGGAAAGAGGCCAGCTAGGTCAGTGTCCCCTAAAACAGGAGGCACCTTCCAAAGCAAGTACATTTGGAAGGAGACTACTCAACACCAGTTCTGCAGTATAGCTATTCCCAGTTCTGATCACTTCTCTTTTAAGTGACAATTCTCAAAAACTCAATAAAGGCTCAATAAAGTGTCTTATTGGAGTTACAAAATTCTTCTTAGAAAAGTGGACTTCAAAACCTGTTATCGAGAAGCTTCTAAAAATGTCATCATGGATTTAGGAAAATGCCAGTAACACTCTTCTGTGTCTTCCTGCTTCTATTGTAAAGTAGAACATTCAAAATTGCCTTGTAATTTTGTCAGTAGCTTTTCTGAATATTCTTCTGCTTTTAGAAACTTGAATTCTATTTTGAATAAGTAAAAGATCAATGTGAAATATAGTAACAATTAATTTTCTGATAGAAGGAAAATTTATGTATTTATTGTTCCATTAGAACATGTGTAAACTTCTTTGCTAGTGAAGAAAATCTGCAATATTTTATGCCATATCAAGTAGAAAAAATATATTGTAAGAAATGTTATAATTATTATAAAATTGGAGAAAAATTGTCACTACAGCTCACAGATGTTTTCTTATGTTACCCCTATTTTCCTTTTAGCATGGTAATGAACTGAGGTCTCTTTAGTTCTGTTTTTACCCTTCAGAGCACAGTGGGGCTTTTCAACAGTGGACTTCTTGGTGAGGTGAACGTGTTACTGGTGGCTTCTGTTTTAATAAAGATTTGGCTTCTATTTTTAAATTGTGCTCAATCTAGTACCATAATCCACATTCCCTATGGATGGAAATAAACAAGTATTGCAATGAATATAGATATCAAAGTCTACTAAATCCAGTGTGAGTTTCTTCTTACTGAAATGTCATGAGGTACTCTTATATCTAGAGCAATACATAAAAATGAAAGGAGATCATTTTGTCTTGCTTTAGCATTCATTTTAATACATTACTGATAACCTGTAATAGCAACATAGTAGACAGCAAGTACCCCCTTCAATTATCTTTTAGGACAAGTATTAAAAAGCTCAAAGCCTAGGATGCTAGATTTACTAGTTTTGTAACTCCTCTGACTTCAGTGCTTTACTCTACTGCTGAATTTGTTCCATTTGGAAATCTGTGTGATTTGTTACTGTAGAGCTGAATCTCTTTTTTTAAACATTCTCCTACAGCTGACATGCATGCTAAGTAATACAGCTGCAGCCATCTGTAAAAGCTGGGAATTAATTTTCCTCTTTATTGCTGCAGCTTATTTCATTCTGCCTTTCCCTTTATATTTATAATACAGAAAAAAAAAAATCTCATTCCTTGAGAAAGCATTGCAGTTCATTTCCTTCCTTTTTATATTACTTGTCAGTAAAGTAATCAATGCAACTGTTATCATTGGTACACACGCTAACTACAGTATGAACATTGTCAGAAAAAAATTACTGAAATGGTAAATTAAATCAAGACATAAAACAAATCTTTTCTCTTTTGCTGATGAAAATCTGAGCCTAGGAAATAAAAATGAAAGAGCAAGAACTTTACCAATGAGCGTGTGTAGTAAAAGGATGAATAAGAAAAACAAGTTAAGGAAAATGAAAGTTACTCCAAAGCATAAACAGAAGTTTTGGGGGAAAAAAAAATCACTTCTTTTGTTACCCAACTATGTTTTAAAATGCATGTGTAACTACTGGGCAAAACTCATCTTTTCAAGGGAAAAAAACACAGATGGGAAAGAGTTATGTTAAAGAAGACTGTGAAAAAACGAGGAAAATATAAGCTTTTTGGTTTGTTTTTTGAATCCTGCTTTAGGATTAAAATGTCCATGCTGAAAATAGCACTTCCCCCAGGCTTCAAAATAAGAATATGTGTGGAACAGGGAAGGGGTTTAGGTTTACATTTAAAAGGTTTTTTTCTGAATCAAGCATTTCTCCTTCATTGTACTTATTTAAGTGAGGTGACTGAGTGGAGGGTCTATCTGTGAATCAAGTTGTGTTTTGGAGATCACATTCACCACACAACTGAACTCCATGAAGAAATCTTCCCCACGTATATATACATACATATGTATTGGTGCATATATGTGTGTATTGTTCAATGTCCATTTGACGGGGAGATGACTGCCAGTCACCTAACTGATGCTGTATTCTCTTTCTGCTCCAACACTCTTGCACCTTCTACTTGACAGAATCCAAAGAGGAACAATAAGAACCATTAAGACTGTGCTTGATAATGATTGTTACTTCTTTTAGCTGCTGAAATTCCTCTAGTCTTCATAGTATCCTTTACTGTACTTTGATATATTAGCCTTATGATGTACAGGGTATGGATGTGGATAGTTTTAAGCTCTTTTTCTAGCATGCTGGCATCACTGTATCCTGTTCTTTAGGTGAATAATTTTTTCTTGTCATTTTATACGAACACTCCACAAAACTAGCAGAATGTTATCTAAAATGTAAACGTTGCTCTGAGGTTTATGAATGAGTCCTAATGAACTCACACATGAAGTCTTTAACAAAGCAGGGAAATCTGTCAGCTCTTTTCACCCTGTGTATCCACCTCACCTCTGTTTCTACAGATATGTCTTTACAGCCTCATGCAGCCTACCTCAGCTGTATGCAATGCAGGAACTTCCCTCTCCATTTCTTGCACATGCCCCATTAAGTGAGCATTACCCTTTCTGTGCTGAGATGAAAGAAGTATTTTCTGTAACACAATATCTTTCCTTATCAGATTTATACTGCATAATACTTCAGTATTAAATATTTAAACTTAGATCTGTTGGAAGAAGGAAGTGTTTCTCTGGGGTGGAGTTATGTCTAAACTGCTCTTCCTCTCTGTGTTATGTAAAGAAACATTCTCATTTCATTCTCCACCTAATGTTTTTACACAACCAAGAGTGAATGAATTACTGGTGACTACATTTTCTGGACCAAATACATCTGCTGCTTGATGTAGCATTGTAAATAATGAATCTATCAAACACATTTACACCTTGCCCTTCAAAGGAGCCTGAAATTAATTTCTAGACTTAAACGCTGAAATGTCTCAAAGTACTCCAGTGAAATAGTAGGCCATTCTTTTTGCACAATATAAGCACCTAACAAGTGAAATACATCCAAGTGCTAATAAATTTGAAATTAAATATTTCTTCATTAAAATTATCACTGCTTTACCTATCATGACATGTGCAGTACCAGCAATGGTGTGGTAGGACTGTTTGAGGGGGCAGGGGAAAATGCCATGAATTGATAAACTGGACAAGGGTAAAAGCAAATCATCCTGCTGAACAGGCCTATATAATCCTGTGCTTCCACTGATGTCCTCACGTCATGAAATCCAATCCAGTTCAGTGTGCTGCCTGCAGGTAGTGCTTGGCATGAGTGAGGTGCTGGGGTTTGGGCCTCAAGACAAAGGAAATCAGACACTGGTTACCAGACATTTCTCCCCAAAGAATTTGAATCAGCAAGTTCCTCAGCTCTACACGGTTAATGGTTAATGCCTTTAGCAGTTCCTTCCATTGTTTTAGGTATCATGAAACTAAAAGGTATTTATTTCCCTCATTATCTAAGTGAAGTAAAAAATAGCACTTGAATATCTCAGTTCAAGCTGATAATTATCCCTTTCACCATTTCTGCTTATCCCACGGGGGTAAGCAACCCTATCATCTCCCTTTTTGCTAACCTGCCCTTCTGCTCTTCTTATGCCCATCACATTTTTTTCTTAAATTGTCTGACTGTTTAGCATAATCAAGTGAAATTCAGAGCACTTGTTGGCCATATTTAGCCTGAGGTTGCCATGTCTGTTCCATATATGGAGCAGAGCTTGTAAGCCTGCAAACTCGTTTGTTTCCTACCAGCTGTATTAGTTGGTCTAATAAAGATGATTACAGTTCCATACAAATATAGCTTCATTTATAGAGTTATACAGCCCTGGAAACAGCATAGCCACTTGTCAATAAATATATACATAAATATGTGGAAAATTTGATGATTCACATGAACACATGTATATATACCTGAAATATTTTCAACAATGGATCAAGCAAGAAAAAGATCATAAATTTGGAGTTCAAATGATTTGCTTCATTTTCTGATCAAATACAATTTATTTAAAATATTATTTTAAATTTTTTTGGTTGCTTTTGCTCCTTTAAGATAAAACCAAAGCTCCAAAAAGTTCAGCTGCTTTGAGGTAAAAAGTATCAATGTTTCATAATGAAATATGTCAGACCTTCTTTAGTGTTTTGTGCCTCAAGCTAGCTGATGAACATTAACCAAATTAGTTTATTTGAACTTGGGTTTTTGAATGAAACAAAATCCAGTTTTGAAAAGCTAGTTGCAGTCAAAAAAAGAGTTTTCATATACTTGCTGATGTTAAGAGAAAACTCAGAACTTCTGCTGATGTGCATAAAAGATGTTATAAAAAGGTAGGGAAATTGCAAAACCTTATCATCAAAACAATATCTGGCTTCTAAGATGGAATTTTCCTGCTTCAGTACCCACCAGCTGAGCTTGAATTAAATTTTTTTTTTAAGGAAATAGACCTTGTTTTCCATTTTGTCAACACCAAAGGTGATTTTATACTATTGTTTTATAGCTGGATTTTGTCCTCATATTTTGTAACTTCATTCTAAAATAATTAGTAATTGAATAAGTTGATGGAAAATAAACCTCTAGTGGCTTTATGTACAGGTGCTACAAAAAGCTGTATTCTTCAGTCCCCAGTATGAAACATTAGCTATCTGTGTTTCCATCTGCATTAATAAAAGTCACATATGTGGCCACAACAAAATGCATTTAAGGAGCACTGGAGTTGGAGAAAATAGCTGAGATCAGAGAAGTCTGTCATTAGACTGAGGCTGCGGTAATGAGGATTTATCAGTGAAGAACAGTGACATTTAGTACAAATTTTTTTGAGGACTTTTCCTGTACAAGATTGTAGGCAGAGTCTCAGCTAAAAATCTTTGTCCTACTTAAGTAGCAGACATGACTGACAGCCAACTCTCAAGACGTACAAGACATATTCAGCAAGTTCTGCGACTGTGTTCACCATGCCTGTTATTGTGACCAAGCAAGCTTGTAGTACTTATACAGCCCTCAATTATTATATGTAGTTTACTACAGTGAGATTGTTAGAAAACAACAGCTATGAAAACAATAGATAATAGACGGTTTTTAACAGCTTAGAACTCTTTGGAAGTTAGAAAAAAATATGATTTATAGATCCTTGTTCTACTTTAGTGTCTGAGAAGCTATGAACAAGAGTGACTGGATACCTGCCACTCAAAAGAAAACAAGTAGGAATATGAAGAATAACATATGTATTCAAATATTTGTATTACATTATGTTCTGTCATTTTTCGGGGATCTCACAAACTCAAGAATGTGTGTGTGGCTATTCACACAGAATTTGCAGCAATAGGGCATGTGAAGTACTCCACACAAAACACCACAATATATATTTAATAATATTTAGAAATCTTTGAGTGAAATAAGATGCTCTGCTTTCAAAATATACTAATAGAATACATCTTACAGACGAGTAAGATGCTTGGCTTTTGGCACTGGTGTCATCCTAGCAAGCTTGCCTGCCCCTGTCCAGCCCTCAGCCCATGCTGTCCACACTTCGCTTCATCTGGATGCATGGTAGGCAGGAATGCACATGCAAAGATCAGCAGGTGAGACCTTCCTAGAGTGGCTTTTCAGCCAAACCCAATGCATTATACTGTATCTTTATGCACTTGCTGGAATCATGGGTATAATACTGTCAGTTTATACTACAAAGTTAGTTCTAATCATCTTTCCCACACCAAAGCTCTTAGTTACTCGGTTGGTTTTGGTTGTGAATACAGAACTGAGATCATAAAGTCCTAGCTGTCTAACTAACATCTCTTTAGTTTAATAAAATAGAATAGAAGTAGAATATTTCAGTTGGAAGGGACCCACAATGATCATCTAGTCCAACTTCCTGACTAGTTCATGCCTAAGCAAAAACTAAAGCATGTTATTAAGGGCACTGTCCAAATGCCTTTTAAACACTGACAGGCTGGGCCCACTGACCACCTCTTTAGGAAGCCAATGTTGCAGTATTTGACCTCCATCTTGGAAAAAAAATGCTTCCAAATGTACAGTCTAAACCTCTTCTGATGCAGCTTTGAACCATTCCCACACATGCTATCACTGGATACCAGGGAGCAACACCTCCCTCTCCATCTTCATTCCTTAAGAAACTGTAGAGAGCAATGTGGTCTTCCCTCAGTTTCCTTTTTTCCAGACGAGACTAGACCAAAGCCCTTAGCTGCTCCTCATAGCACATCCCTTCCAGTTCTTTCACCGGCTTTGTTGGCTTCCTCTGGATGCATTTGAGTACCTCAACATCCTTCTTAAATTGTAGAGCCCAGAACTGCACACACCACTTCAGGTGAGGCCTTACCAACCCTGAATACAGTGCAACAAACACCTCTTTTCACCAGCTTGTTTGTTTGATGCACCCCAGGATGTGCTTGGCCCTCTTGGCTGTCAGGACACATGGCTGACTCATAATGATCATGCTGTTGACCAGACCCTCAGTCCCTTTCTGCAGAGCTGCTCTCCACTTCTCTTCCAATTTATACGTGTGCACGGTGTTACTCCATTCTAGGTGCAGAGTCCAACATCTAGTCTTGTTAAAATTCATCCCATTAATGCAATTGGTTGATGCACAGCTTTGTTTGGATGCATTGATGCAATGCTTTGTTTTGATGCAAAGCACCTCAGTTAAGTAAAGTCTAATGTTTAGTCAAGATATTTGTAGCTAGTTTGCTGATCACTCTTATTAGCTGAAAGAGTTACATACTACATAGTGCACACTCAAACCCACAACCTTGGCCAGATCTGCATAAAATGCCCAGAGAGGCCAGTTGGAACAAAGTGGTAGACCTCTGCAAACAATGTCTGCCAAGTCTGATGCCAAACGAACACATAATGATGTGGCCCAATATGGGCCAAAAATAAACACACCATCTGACACTGAGACTACTGTTCCAGAGTAAGCCTCAAGCTTGCAGCACATGTAGGTCTAAATCACTGCAGAAACTGTTAACCAGAGCTCCATTCAGACCATGATTGACACTATCCATTCAACTGCGAGTTGGAGTGTGTTGTAAGAGAGACTGCTTTTTCTCTTTGGTTGGCAAATTTTTCATGGGAGTGCTGTTACAGGGTGAATACCTGGATATAAGTTTGAAAGGATCTGAGATGACGAATTGAAAAGTGGAATGAATTCTGATGACTTGACATTAATTCTTTAAGCATTTGTATGTGCAGACCATAGTACAAGGTTATAAAACTTCCCAGGAAATACCGTTCACCAATTTCTCTCTTGTGTGTTGTGCATTTAGACCTTTATTTAACAGTAAAGAAAATGTTAAATTAAATTTCTGTACTTACTCTTGAGAAAACAAAGTTAAATTATACTATTCTTTTAAGGCCAAGAATGTACATTGCACACATTAAAGTTGATTATTTCATATTACAGAAAAGGTCAGGCTTAACTTTGAAAAGCATCAGTTGCCTTTCTCTTTCATTAATAAAAAATATCTTTGTTGCCTTTAAAAATTTAAGGTCAAATTTTCAGTCTCCTACACATCACAGGGACTTGGGGCAGGTGCTTATGCCCTAGACATACTTTTAGCAAGATCATACTGGATTGGGAAGGAAAGCAAGAGATACATTTTCAAACCACATGAAGAAAAATGGGATTTGGAAGGGAATACTTCAAAATATCAGTGTCATTTCTGTATTTCTTTTTTTCAGTCTATCACAGCACGTCATAAAGGAACTAGTGTTTAAAGGAAAAGAAGTGGCTCATTTTTGCTGCATGTGTAGCTTCGCACTGTCAGAATGACCACTTTTTACCTGGATCCCTTGAGCTGCCTGCAAATCAAGGTGTAAAAGTACACAGCAGTATACTTTGTTCTTTGAAAACCTAAGGATGAAGATGTTTTCACTGTGGATACTGTGCTTTCTGGAGTATTAAGGGGCCATCAAGTTGTGATCCAGAAACACCTGATCCATGCTTTCCTGATGTCTGCAGCCCTATCCTGATCCCCTAGTTGCTGATTCAAGGCATTCTGGTATGATCAGGGCTGCTGGCAGGCTTGCCTTGCTGTGCACAGTCTCCAGCTATGGTAGAACTGTTGTTTGTGCCTTGAAACTTTTGATGTGGTATAAAAGCCAGAGGATTGCACAGCCTATTAAGTATTGTATAGGAGCGATGTATTTTACTTCATAATTTAGAACACCATATGATGTGAACTCTATTGTCCAAATTATCGGAATTGCTGATGGAAGCAGAAATTAAATGGGTGTTATAAGGACCAACAGATTCTCAAATTCCCCTTCTCACAGTACTCTCCAGGCTAGGAACTGGTCTTTCCAGTATGGGAGATGCTATAGCAGTAGATTGTATTTGCCGAGTTTCAACTTTTCCTGTAGGAAATGTTGGTTCTTCCATGAGCAGCATGAACTAAGGTAGTGCAGGTTGATTACACTGCCTTTTTAGTTAACCCTGCTGTCCTAGAGATAACATTTTCAGTTTTCCAGAATTTTCTGGTTCTCATTTGTAACAAATGCAACAGAGCTGCAGCACATCCTTCTGGGTAGAAGCATGCACACAGGTGTCATTAGCTGTAGAAGATATGAATATTCAGATTAGTCTTCTTTCCAATGAAAAAATGCCTGTATACTGATTCAGGATGTGATGATCTGTGAAATACAGATTCATCATCACTAAAAGTAGCTGAAATAGTCAAAATGAAATATCAGTGTTTTTTCTTGATTTTAAAAGATTTTGCTTTTCCAGAATATTTTTTGTTTGTTTTAGTAATTTAAGATACTATGTTTCTTTCTTATCAGGACAAAATATATTTCACTTTAAGAAAAATACAAGGGGACAAAACAAATATTTCCTTTCCTTCTGTAGTTTTGCTAGTCTTCTGTTGTGACATTTTACTCAGCACTGCATACCTAAAGCTACCATGAATGTGCCTGAATTCAAATTTATGGAATTGCACAGTTATAAAACTGAATCACTCTAATGATTGGTTAAATACACTGAATTACATTGAAAGCCAAATCTAGTACTGTGGAGAGGACTTTTGTTCAGGAATGCTGGCACAAGCACATTTAAAGTAAAGATAAGTTTCATCTTCTAAGTGCATTATTTGAACTGATTGTGTCACATCCACAGAGGAGAAAGCACTTTGCATTTCAGGTCATTAGTCACAATGCTCATAAGTTAAAGAATGGTACACACAGACTGAAATATACTTCCATCCCTATTCACTCATGTACACTGTTCCTTATGACAGACGTGTTATATGACAATGTTTTGAATATTATATTCAGTGCTGCCACGTTAGAAGTAAATTTACCCAAGTTGTTAATATTTGTTATGAGTACTGGACAGCTTTTTGTTGGTGGGATTTTCTTTTTGTGTTTTTGGTTTGTTTTGTTTTTATAGAGATCTGCAATATCCTTAATTTCTTTCTGCTACCAAAAAGAGGTAATTACTTTCTAGCACTGCTATTTTATTCACTGAAAACTGACACTTCCTTCTCTTTTAGCATCAGTTCATTGTGCAGAATTCTTTGTAGTGCTTTAATTAACCTGGCATGATGATCTCAGTACAGCCCCAAATAAAATTAACATCAAACACTCATATGGAATTATTCTGTGAGATAGCTTGGGTGATGAACATATACCATATGGTAATCTTTAAAAATAAAACCTGCCAAGTAGCATATTTAATGTGACTATCCTGGCATACTCATAAGGTTTGTAAAAATAAAAAATAATTCTGAGCACTGCTCACTTCAAAGGATCACAAAATATTTTATGCAATCTTTCTAAAATCAGCTCACCTACCACTTAAAGCAGCCACTTCTGTAGTGAAATGCAGCAGCTATTGCAGTAAAGCATGGCAAACTGGAACAGCAATTTTAGGGCAGATAATGAAGACAAATGGTGTATCTTGTTTAAACTGCAGGGGCAGAAGGTTATTATCCAAATTTGGAGGTGGTTGAGGTACCAGACCTAACACCTCTCTTGAAGAAAAGTGTCAGTCATGATTTTATAGTTGGGTAACATTAAAAAGAGCATGAGCAAAGACTGGTATTTAAGACTGATCATCTAAATAAGTTGGATTCTGGGGGAGAAGAGTTCCTGCTTACATTTTTGTGTGCAGTAAAATCAGTCATGTATTTACTGTACCCCCTTGCTGGTTAGATGAGGATTTAGAATTGATTTTATGGGTATGATCTAAAGTCCACTGAAATCAGTAGGAAAACACTGACTGGCTTTGGATGTCTTCTGTCAGCTATAGTTTGTTGGAGAGGGGAATTGTACTCTGGTTCATTACCTCATAACAGCGTGTTGTATATTGAAATAAGGGAACAGTAGATTTGCAATAGCAGCATATCAAATCAAGGCAGGAGCTTTTTCTTTAATGATAGTCACTGTACTTTCCTAGCACCTTGCTGTGCCAGCTGCTTGTCTGGACTATTCCAAGTGGTTTTGTGACTGCTCCTGACTAATGCACATAGCTCTCTGCAACTAATGTACTATTAGGATGAGGATCCAACTTACAAGTGTTTTCGCTCTTTCAAACCTCAGTAAAGAAAGAGAAAAGTGATTAATTCTATGCAGAGTCTTAATTACCCCTTGGGGCTGCTCCTTTGTATTGGCAAAGGAGGGAGCCACCATTGTCCACTGCCCTAAATCAGCTGCTCAATTCACTGCCCAGTATTTCATGGGGTAGACAGAGTCCTAAAATCTCACAGCAGCATAAAAAAAATCATCCACCTTACTTTACAATGTAAGAAACTTACATTATCTAACTTACTATTTTTGCTGGCATGGTCATGACACAGAAGTACCATTACAGCTACTGTTGGCAGTTTATCACTGATTATTTCACACATTTCTTCTATTCTGATTTGTTGTGGGTTGACCCTGGCTGGACACCAGGTGCCCATCAAAGCTGCTCTCATCATTTCCCATCCTCAGCTGGGCAGAGGAGAGAAAAATATAACAAAAAGCTCATGGATTAAGATAAGGACAGGGAGAGATCACTCAGCAATTGCTATCAAGAGTAAAACAGACTTGACATGGGGAAAAAATGAAATTAACTTATTATCAATCAAATTAGATTAGGATAAAAAGAAATAAAACCAAATCTTAAAAACATTTTTCCCCCACTCCTCCATTCTTCTTGGGCTTAACTTTATTCCTGATTTTCTCTACTCCCCTGCAGAGGTACAAAGGGACAGGGAATAGATGCTGTGGTCAGTTCATCACACATTATCTCTGCAGCTTCTTCCTCCTCACACTCTTCTCCAGCAATAGTGTGGGATCCTTCTTACAGGAGACAGTCCTCCATGAACTATTCCAACATGAGTCCTTCCCATGGATTACAGTTCTTCATGAAATTCTTCATTGTGGGTCCCTGCCATGAGGTGTCGTCCTTCAGGAACACACTGCTCCAGCATGGATCCCCCAGGGGTCCACAGGTCCTGCCAGGAGCCTGCTCAAGCATCGGCTTCACAGGTCACAACCTCCTTTGGGCATCCACATGCTCTGGTGTGGGTTCCTCCATGGGCTGCAGGTGGGTATATGCCACACCATTAACCTCCATGAAATGCAGGGGCACAACCTACCTAAGCTGTCTCCAACACAGGCTGAGAGGGAATCTCTCTGCTCCAGTGCCTGGAGCACCTCTTCCCCCTCCTTCTTCACTGACCTTAATGTCTGCAGAGTTGTTTCTCTCATATATTCCCACTCCTCTCTCTGGCTACAATAACTGTCATGCAGCAAGTTTTTTTATCCCCCTTCTTAAATATCACAGAGGCATTATCACCATCACCGATAGGCTCAGCCTTGCTTAGTGGAAGGTCCGTCTTGGAGCCTGCTGGCATTGGTTCTGTTGGACTGTCATGGTTTAGGGTCAGGGCGGCCCCTTAGACCTATAACAGATGCTTTCTGTTAACCCCCCTCCCTCCTCAAAGGGGAAGAGAAAGGGAATAAGGGAGAGACACTTAGTGATTAGAAGAGGAAACTAGAACAGCTTTAATGAGAATAATAATAATAGAATATGTACAAATATAAACAAAACCAGTATCGAATCCAACCCCCCTGATGGTAATTACATCACCGTCACCACTGTTGTTGTAAAGTAGGCACGGGGGGGTCCCAGACTGGGCCCCGTAGCAGATGGAGGCCCTGTGTTCAGGGACTAGATTCTGCTACTGGATTCAGGAACACACCAATTGGGATCAAAGGCAGAACAGACAGAGTCCTCCTTGGATGCTCCAAAGAAGGAACTGAAAGAGAACCTGAGCCAAGCTGAGCAAAGCTGGCAAAGCAGTCCAAGAGGGGAGAAGAGCCCAGGAGCCCCCAGAGAGAGGTTGAGCGAGCAAGCAGGCAAGCTAGCAAGCAAACAAAACCAAAACCCATAGACCCTTTGGATCCCTCAGCTTTATACCAAATATGACATATATGGGATAAAATCCCTCGTTGGTCAGTTTGGGGTCACCTGCCCTGTCCACTCCTCCCTGCAGGTGCGGCCTTTCACTTTCCTGCACCCCCCAATGTGGTACACAAGATCCAGCAGTGGCCTTGGTCTGCACACCAATCCTTGGTAGTAACTCTAAACACGGGGTGTTATCACTGCTAGCAGCAGACACTGCCTGTGAAAACAGGCTGCTAACTTCAGAAAGTGCAGTTAGTTAGAAGAACCAAGCTGAAAAGTGAAATCATGGAACAGAATTAGTTCTGTTCTCACTCAAACCAGGACATGGACACAGGGGCAGCTTCTCACAGAAACCACCCTGTAGCACCCTGCTACCAAAACCTGGCCACACAAACCCAATACATGATTAAAACTTGAGCACAATGACCTTATTGCTTTCTGAAAATATACTCACCTTTTTAAAATATGATAAACTCCAGAAGAAAAAAAAAAAAAATGTTTATCGATTAGAAATGGTTTTATTGCATGGTATAGTTGACTTGATAGAGATTCATGTTTATCTCACTGTTACATATCATTGGAGTTACCTGCCTTAGCATCCTTCCATTTACCTGAAGCAGCTGTACTTTTCAGCATATTTTTTAACAAATCTTTCTAATTGGTTCAGCCAACTTCCTGACTGGCTTTGAAGAACCAAGGCATGAGCAAAACTTGGAGGCAATTTATGAATATTTTCCATCTTAACTCACCTCTAATTATAACTGAAGGAAAAAAAAAAGACAGTAAAAATCATCTCAACAAATTATCTTAACAATTGCAATTGTCCTCCTAAAGCAGAATACCCCCTCAGTAGAGGAAAAAAAATCCCTTTGTGTTCCCTGAGGTTTGCCTCTTTAAAGTTGCTTTCCTGATTATTCAGGGTTTCTATAAGTACATTAAACATTTGAAGATCCCTGTAGCTGTCAAGAGTCTGAAAGCTTTACTGATGCTCACCCCCACGGAGAACTTAACTGTTTTCCTTCTTTTCAAATTCAAATGGTATTTCATAGCCAGACAGGATTCACCTTTAGTCATTTTCTTCTTTTATTTTAAAATCCAAGATACATAGACTGACACATGCATCTTCACAGAGACTCACTAAAAGCACGGGGCTATGCTGATGTGGAGCTTCATTTGCAAGGAATTGGATCAGAACTGATCCATTGCTGTCCTTAACTGCTCTCATTTATATGTCATTGGTAATGTCAGAGAAGATAATATCTTCCCCCCCCCGTTCTAAATACTGTCTATTTAAGTCTGATTGCACTAAGATTTCTAGTCTAGTTCTGACTGTACCAAACATAAGTGTAATGCAAAGAAGACTACCCCTCTGAGAACTGTATCTGGCTTTTACACTAATTAGGGCAGCTGATGTGTTAATTTATTCCCTCATTATTTTAGCAAGGCATTTAGTCATTTAAACACACACACATTTTCAAAGTATAGCGCAAGTAGGATCATCTGGCAGCAGGATACCAGTGATAGTGAACATCACATGAAGCCACAAAAAAAAGGTAACATTTTGGGATTTAGCTTAGCTTTGTTTTATTTTAAGTAAATGACTGTACTTTCAAACCTTGTTAATTTCCAGGGTGGAGAACTGTCATCTAATTTATATCTGTGGTCATGTTCAAAGGAATCAGGAAGGATTACCCTAAATTTTAGGGATTGTCCAAACTTTACCACTTCTGAGCAGTACGCCTAAAAGTTTGGATCTAAATCTCAGTCATACAGACGTTTTTAAGTGGACAGCTTTGACTTCTAACAAAGAGGTCTGAAATAAAAGATTGATAGGAGCTAGGATCCATTAGGTAGGCCTCTTCCTAGGCCTGAGATTTATCATATCCAGTCTTTGCCAGGTGGGACTTGAGCCTCAGCCTCTTTTGCTAAATAGAAAGAATGTTTTTATTAAGCAGCAACATTTGTTATCATGTAAATTTGGTAATTTAAATATTTATTTTGTTTGTGAAAGTCTTGAAATGTTTTCAGAGTTTAGTGTTAGAGTAAGAAAGGATCAGGTTTGGTGAAGATGCCCATGGACTGCATCTCTCCTATTAATGTCATCCAACTGAATGTATATTCCAGATAACATGATGTGGGCTGTGCTGTTTTTCTTTATGATTCCTCAAATAAGGGAAGCACTAGCATTGGATTCTGTAGGAGTCTATTCAACATCCATTTAGCACCGCCTGTTGCTCTTGAACTAAGCAGCAGACCCTTGGGGCAATCCAGGGCTTGTCAACATTTAGTTGAAATTAATAGGTCAGATGTTTGAGCTTTGAACCTGCTGCAGCTTTTCAGCTTCGTATCTTTACTCTACATTCTTGTATCAGTAAGTGTAAATATTCCACTCCCAGTGGAGGTGAAGTATCTTCATGCTTTCTTGTATTTACATAGTAGGTAAGAGAATAAAAAGCCCAAATATACAGTGGCAAAGAACAGACAGTGTAGCTAAGCAAGCTTGCTAAAGAAAAATGTGAAACAGCCTGAAGTGCAAACACAGCCTGTATCTGAGAAGGAAATGGACGTATATAGTCATAAAAAAACCAAAATGAAAGTCTTTTCAACCTTGTTCTTTACCTAACTGTATATAATCATGCTTTGGTTTGTCTTACAGAATGATACTGAATTTTTCAAGGGCTGTCTTTTTGCCATTGTTACATTTATTTCATGAGAACTTGTATTTATGACTAGAAATACAGTTACCTAGTTGGTATTTATTTTTAACTAGCTTCTGAGTGATAATGAATATGCTAACATATTCTAAGACTCCCTAGGTTTGATTTACAGCCTTAGCATATGTTTAACCAGAAAAAAACATATGGAGCTGCTTACACTTCCTTGTAACTGATGTAATTCTCATAGGATTTACATCTGGCACAAGAAAAATTAAAACCTGAGGCAAGATGGTTGATGATTTTCAGATCAGTATATGTTAATCTACATTAGGACTGCCATGATGCAACTCTGCCATTTGTTGGTGGTCTTATGGTTCAGGCAACAGTGCTCCTGATGCCACACATTCAGCCGGCTAATGCAGTAGATTTGGCTACACACAGTCCTGCTGCAGCAACACTGGTTCACCCTCTGTGGAACTGCCGTGCAAAATGGATCTTCAAAAGAATATCTTCCAAGAAGTGCAATGTTTGAAGAATGGTCCAAGAAAGCTTCTGACAGAACTTTTTTGGGCATTGGGTGATTTTGACAAAACTTCACCTCACAAAACCCAGCCACCACAACTGCAAGCCAGAGTGTGACTTTTCTGGGAGTTTTCCAGGAGTGACTCCTGATGAAGAAGGCACTGGAGCCAGAAGCGTTGGTCCCTCCTTTCAGGTCTGCTTCTGGGCACAGCAGTAAGAGGCACTAGAAAATGAAGTTAGAACTGGCCTGCTCTTGGGTGGAGGTTTTATGAACTCTCATGTAAAATCAGTCCACCAAAAGCTGTCACCCTTAGAGAACTGTGGCTGTCTGGTCATGGTCTCTTTTTTACACAATAAAAGAACTGTGGTTATGCATTGCAAATAACTCTTAAATTGGGTGAACATCAACAAGCAGTATATCTGTCTCTGGGGATTTTTAACAACTAGATACTTTTTAAATGCTTGTGGCTTTTCTGACTTACAATATCAAATATTTAAACTGGTTGATGAATTTTTTGTACATTTTCTTTTTTAGACAGCTAACTGTCATCTGAAGAAAGAAGCTGGAAAAAACAAACCTCTCTTGCCTTTTGTGAGGTTTCAGAAAATTATATCCCAGTCTATAAAAGACTAATGGTCTCCAGCTCTCTCAGAGGAAGGTCAAATTGCAGGTGCAGCTGCATAAATACATAATATACATGTTAATTAAACTAATATAAAAAATAATGTATCATTGCACATTTTACATATAATGAAGTTTATATCTATAAAAATAAACATACATTTTTATGTATGTTATATGAGGAAATATTTACACATAAATTAGACATTACATTAATTATAGTATTATTATTAATATCTAGTATTAATATTGCATAAATGATATGCAGATATTCCCTGTACAAAGCAGGCAATTAGAAATCTCTCTACTCTTTTCTACCTCTTACCACAAGCACCAAGCCTTGGGACCTGTTTAGAAAAACTGACTTTTTAATAAAAAAAATATTTCTGTGAAGAAAAGTTCAAGACAAGGAGATGAGCCTATGGGGAACAGAGATGAAACACAGCCAAAGTACAACTCCAGCGATAAACAGTAGCAGCCCACCAGAATTAAAATATTTTCATTTTCTAACCGAACATTTTATTTAGAGAATATTTTTACCAGCTCCCTACCTCCACTTAAACACACATTTTTCTGGGATAAATAGGGAATTGTTATAAAAAGTCACTTAACAGCATCCCAAAAATCACATTAAATGACAAATTGCAGTGTTCATAATGCAACAGGTGTTAGGGAGGAGCATACATGGTAGTGCTGGCTTACTGAGAGGGAATGAGTCTGTGTTCTTGGTCTTCCCTTTTGCAATCAGTCATGGAAAACACAGAGATCAGGAGAAGGAGAAGAGCTTATCATTTTGGGCTGCCCTTCTGTTAAGTGTTTTGGGGAATACTGGTTGTGTTATAAAAAAGGTCTTATTTAAAGTGGTTTTTTACATGGGTCTTTTGCAGCCTGGATAAGTAATAGATTTTAAAAGCCCCATAATGACCCTAAGTAAATGTGAGAAAGAAGTAGTCCTAAGAACCTCTTCTTTAAACTGCCAGTAATTAAACATCATCAACGGCGAGAAAGGAAGAGGCCTTTTTCCTAACCAAACACAAGTGTAAGGACTATGTTATTTAAATAATAAGTATATGGAAACATTAGGGCCGTTCCTCATCTGCTTGAAAAATCTTCACATGACTTTGAATGCCAGGATACCACAGAGTGAGTAAAGATTCACTCCCATCACATAGGCCCTATAAATGCATTGTCAACATGGAAAAATTAAGACAATACAACTGACACAAATTATTTCAAAGTTCAAACTGCCATGTAGCATTCTTGGTTTTGTAAGTAAAAAAACCCATGACTTTTATTCCAGTGACAAGTATATGCTCTAATTTGGAGAAAGTTTTTTTAAAACCATTTCACAAATTTCTGGTCAATGAAATATTGAATCCAGATAGAGATTGGTGATGTATTTATATACTAGTTTTAGGCTGGGTGTTTTTTTGTTTGGTGGTGTGAGTTTGTTTGTTTGGGGGGTTTTGTGCAGCACAATAGAAAATAAAATAAAAGTGCTGAAGACGAAAATGACTACCAAAGAATTTATTTAAATGTTAGTCTGCAGGAGGGCAAGGTCTCTAATTAAAGAAAATTCTGTTTAATTTTTAATATGTGTATGAAGGTGTTTGAGGCTAAATGGACTGTAAAGAAAATGATAGTGCAGTATTTACACTCAACCTGAATGAAAGTAAAATGTTCTATTGAAACACCTCTGAATGAAGAAGAAAATATGCTGAAACTAGTGCATACCTAATAAGACAACTCCTGAATATTTGGCTGTGTTTATATTGATTAGATAGGCTCAGGACAGTCCTTAATAAGCAGTTACAGTCCTACATTGTTAATCCTCAGAATAAGAGATTATACTTGTATGGTAGTCAGGACAGACTGCAGGAAGCATTGTGTGATCACACATGATTCTGCTTATGGCCAAGGTGGTGTTTTTTCCAGTTGTTATACCTGCTGTCTGCACACAAGCCTTTCTGAAGTCCTCTGATAGACCCCTTTCCCAAGAGTATTATTTTCCTTGGAAGAGACAGATTATCTGTGCACATGAAGAATGTGTTACTCATTCATTGTTAACTGATAACCCCAAGCTGTTATGATGATTGATTGTGCAGCAAGTCACAGAATCACAGAATGATAGGATCTGGAAGGAACCTCTGGAGATCACGTAGTCCAACCCCCCCTAATGAGACAGGTTGACCTAGAGCAGGTCACACAGGAATGCATCCAGGCAGGTTTTGAAAGTAACCAGAGATGGAGACTCCACCACCTCTCTGTACAGCCTGTTCCAGTATTCTATCACCCTCAAAGGAAAGAAGTTCCTCCTCATGTTTAGATGGAACTTCTAAGTTCAAGTTTGTGTCCATTACCTCTTTTCCTGTCACTGGGCACCGCTGAAAGAAAACTGGTCCCATCCTCCTAACGCCCACATTTTAAGTATTTTTAAGCGTTGATAAGATACCCCGCCCCCACGTCTTCTCCAGACTAAACAGACCAAACTGCCTCAGCCTTTCCTCATAAGAGAGATGTTCTAGTCCCCTAATCATCTTCATAGCCCTTTGCTGTACCCTCTCCAGCAGTTCCCTGTCCTTCTTGAACTGGGAAGCCCAGAATTGGACACAGTGCTCCAGATGTGGCCTCACCAGGGCAGAGTAGAGGGGAAGGATAATCTCCCTCAGCCTGCTTGCCACAGTCTTCCTGATGCACCCCAGGATGCCATCACCATACAGTGCTTGCTTGCTGAATGGTCTCAGTACTCTTTGGATGTTTAGGGTACATTGGGGACAGTGAGGATTTCTGGGTGTACGGCAGGTATTGATGAGAGGTTTGATACTGTTGCAGGAGGTGCACAAAAATAAGTGGTGTTGGGATCACTACCTGAACAGACTTTCTGGGGGGGACCTATCAGAAAGAAAGGAAGTGTGCTAGCCTTATATCTGAAAAGCTTTTTATACAGTTCCAGTGTTTCCTGGCAGTTCAGCCCTTAGAAAACATTTTCCCATTTTTTTTAATATCTTTTTTCATATGGAAAGCATTACTGGGCCCCAAGTGTGATCTTTAAATCTGCCAGTTCATAATCTTGATAATTCAGTATAACAGCTTATCACAAGTTATGAAAGAATTAAACCTAAAAAATCTGTTGCTATTACAGAAACTTGTCACTGTAAATGGAATGATTGATTTCAGTGCACTTCCTTGATAGAAACTTGAATATATAAAATTGGTATCAATTATCTCTGTTTGACACCATCATATTAATCTTCTTGCTGGCTACTGAAATAGGCCATCCTAGACAAGTTAAACCTTTGTATTCCTTTCAAGTACATGCATTGTGCAAGAGCTTTCATTAATATTATCATGCCCCTTCAGCCCACTTCTCAATAACTCAATACCACCCAATTACCAACATAAAAGTCTGTCACTTTATTTACAACTCAGGAGTCTCTGGAAAGGCAGTATTAGTTGTACATAATGGAAACAATCTCAGGTCTAAATTAGTAGGAATGTTGAACTGACCTTGTGGATATACAGTTCTCTCAAACTATTCATATACCTGTATTTTATTACTAAAGAATCTAATTACTCCTTTCTTTTTTTTTCTCTTTTCGAGACATAAAAATTTCTTACTTACTGAGTATGAAAAGTAACACTGTTCACAGGCTTCCTTTGTAAAGGTTTCTCTGCCCTTCCATTAATTTGAGGAGATCAGCCCCATTTCCTTTGAAATGTCAAAGGAAAATTAAACGAAAAACCTTGCAAGTTGCCATTTACAAGGTGTCCACTTACTTCATAGTTTGGCTATGGCACTTGTTTGATCTGTAAAGTAAGTCTCTCAGGGAACACAAGCAGTAGAATGAATTGCATCTTTATCCTTTTTAAGATCAATAGATAATGTTTAGATTGAATAAGCCAATGCAGTGATATAACCATGGAATTGCTTAGAAAAAAAAAAAAAAAAGTAGTAAATTAAATGGCAGTTGTGCCTCTGGGTGGTTCAGAGGGAAGAACAGATAACACTGATAAATGGGACCACATGTTAAAAAAAGAAATTCTGAATGAATAGAGAAATTTGGTGACTGTTCTTTTAAAGGTAGAAGTATTTCAACAATACTCAGGACGCTGACAGATTTGATTATTAGTTGCTGAAAACTCTGTATAGAAAGACAATATTTCAGCTCTTGACCTGAAAGGCCTCAATTTATCCAAGAGAACTGTTATGCTCCATAGTCACTTGTTCCATTTCTCTCTTAATTCCAGTCAAAACTATTAAACTTCCTTTGTGTTTGTCCATATGCTGCCCAGTCCTTACTGCAACTTGTGGGGCAAGAAGAACTGATACTTTGCATTATGTGATGAGTAAACGCTGTAGGTCTTGGGCTGCTGGTTTGTTAGTTATTGTCTTCCCTCTCCAGGGTCATACTTCTTGTTACATCCAAAGATATAAAAATTACATGAACTCAGCAAGTTGATTTCTATTTTGAACAGATTTCTATTTTGAACAGATTTCTATTTTGAATCTTACTGGTTTGTAACCCACTTTATCTTCAGATTGCTTGAACACTTGGATGAACAAGCTCTGTTATGGACACCATCCAGTGATCATTCATTGGATACCCATTCCAAATAGATTTCCTAACTTTTTGCTTCTTTTTGTGACAATGCCTGTGAAAGCCTTGTTATATTATCATATGAGGTGGTCTTCATTTCTCAAATCACAACTAAGAAATATTCTATTTTCTTCCCTCTGCTGTTTTGCCCACCATAGGGAACTGTATCCTCCAGCCTGGATATTGTAATCAGATCTGGCCTTCTCAACACTTTGGTATTTGTAAAACTCACTAAATCTTGGGGTTTGATTCAAATATTAGTAAAGCCTCCCATTTTTCTTTCTTCTGAAGAAGGGAAAGGAAGAAAATTTGTCTTAATTAATGATGGATGAATTCATTTACTTGGTAAGTTGCAACTCAGAATATGCAGGATGTGTGGTCTGTATATCTAGCTGAAACTTGCATATATCTAGACAAGAGATTATGTTTCCTTTTCATCTCTCTCTCTTTTTTTTTTTTCCCTCATCTGGTTTTGTGTTCTTTATGCTTCATCAGCTCTGCAGTTAAGCTGCTAATAACAAGCATTTTCTCTTTAAATAGCGTAGTAGACCATTCAGACATTTGCAATAACAATTAAAAAAAAAACGAACAGCCCAAAACACAAAAAAAACCCCCAACTAATAAATCAAAAGGAATCACCCTGAAAAAAAAAAAAAAAAGGTGGCTAGAGTAAAGCTGCTGTGCAAAGATGTTGTCCGATGGCTAAAAAGAAGTCTGCAAACTCCAGGCATCTCCTACAGTCTGTATAAGGAAAAGCAGATATATACCCAGTGATTAGCTATAGGTTACTGATCGGCATTCAGAAGGGATCCCTGTATCTAGAGCTTTGTCGAATCATAGTTTTATGGGACCATCTCCTTTTGCTGTTTTCTCAATTCATTAGATAGTAAATACAGGCCAGTCAGACCTTGGAGCCCTCTCAAAACTTCTCTGCAACACAGGTTAACTGAATTTTGCTAGACTCCTGTC
This sequence comes from Ceryle rudis, assembly GCA_033439905.1. Classification (NCBI taxonomy): domain Eukaryota; kingdom Metazoa; phylum Chordata; class Aves; order Coraciiformes; family Cerylidae; genus Ceryle; species Ceryle rudis. Next base: position 124,010 of record JAAGNO010002352.1, read on the forward strand.
CTGGTTTGAGTATGAACAGAACTCAGTTAGTAACTTCACTTTTCAGCTTGGTTCTTCTAACTAACTGCACTTTCTGAAGTTAGCAGCCTGTTTTCACAGGCAGTGTCTGCTGCTAGCAGTGATAACACCCCGTGTTTAGAGTTACTACCAAGGATTGGTGTGCAGACCAAGGCCACTGCTGGATCTTCTGTATCACATTGAGGGGTGCAGAAAGTGAAAGGCCGCACCTGCAGGGAGGAGTGGACAGGGCAGGTGACCCCAAAATGACCAACGAGGGATTCCATCCCATATATGTCATATTTGGTATAAAGCTGAGGGATCCAAAGGGTTTATAGGCTTTTTTCCTGGGCTCTTCTCCCCTCTTGGACTGCTTTGCCAGCTTTGCTCAGCTTGGCTCGGGTCCTCTTTCGGTTCCTTCTTTGGAGCATCCAAGGAGGACTCTGTCTGTTCTGCCTTCGATCCCAATCGGTGTGTTCCTGAATCCAGTAGCAGAATCTAGTCCCTGAACACAGGGCCTCCATCTGCTACGGGGCCCAGTCTGGGACCCCCCCGTGCCTACTTTACAACAACAGTGGTGACGGTGATGTAATTACCATCAGGGGGGTTGGATTCGATACTGGTTTTGTATATATTTGTACATATTCCATTTTATTATTACTATTATCATTCTCATTAAAGCTGTTCTAGTTTCCTCTTCTAATCACTAAGTCTTTCTCTCTTATTCCTTTTCTCTTCCCCTTTGGGGAGGGAGGGAGGGGAGTTAACAGAAAGCATCTGTTATTGGTCTAAGGGGCTGCCCTGATGCTAAACCGTGACAATTCCTCTCCCCTAAGGTAGAGACTGATGGTTTCATTCCCATCAGAGAGCAGGGAAAGACAGAGGAAAAATCAAGACTGATGATGGGGTCAGGCCAAGATCTTCTCTTTTTTATGGAGAAGGTGGGGTTCATGACCAAGCGTGGAAAATGCACTCTCCACCCTCTAGGACTAGCTACTACATATCTCAAGATCTTTTTTGGTATTAATGCTAGCTGGGGCTCTTGTGTAGAGGAGAGTGGAGATAACCTTCTCATCTTACCTCCTTGGTATGTGGTAGACTTAAATGACTACCTTGCAGTGGCCCACGTCTCATGTGGGAATGCAGGTAATGTGATCCCCCTCTGAGTATATAACCTTATTCCACAGACCATGCAAGAATATGCATCTACAACTTATAGCAAAATCATGGTCTAGCCCGTAAGAACTGTTGGGCACAGTATAGTGGTGTGTAGGGGAAATGTGATGTCCTATGACATTGATCAGATAAATGATCTAAGACTCCTTTTGGCCTTAGCCTCTATGACTTTATTATATCACACTCCTCACCATCACAGATCTAAAATATATGAGTGCCCTACCATTGATAGATGTACTGAATGTTTTTATAACCTTGCACAAAGCATTTTGATTGCAGACAATTTGTGATTTTATTTCCCATTAGTTCTGTTTCCATCAAATTGACTTTGGCTTGACAAAATAGCTCTATTTATGTTGAAGGTCACCCCTTCATAAGTAGTGATTAGTGGTATCTTTTTTACAGTTAATCCTTCAAAGGCCTTTATTTACTATTTTCTCGACTTTGCATCTTCAAAACTATTTATGAATTTCATTACTTAAAAGCTCAGAACCAAATCCTGCTGTTGGTAATCCAGAAACGCTGTCTTTTAAAAGACTAAGCTTTTTTAGAACCTCAGAATTTGGTACTTGGAAATCTTCTTTCTCAGTAACCAGTAAATCTGTGTTTCTTTGTCAAATGGTAGACTGTACAGAAAAAAAATCATAAATTCATAGAATCATTTTGGCTGGAAAAGCCCTTCACGATCATCAAGGTCAACCGTTAATCCAGCATTGCCAGGTCACCACTAAACCATGCCCTTAAGCACCACATCTACACATCTTTTAAGTACCTCTAGAGTTGGTGATTACAACACCTCCCTGGCAAGCTTGTTCCAGTGCTTTATAATCCTTTCTGTGAAGAAATTTTTCCTAATGTCCAATCTAAACCTCCACTGGTGCAACTTGAGACCATTTCCTCTTATCCTATTGCTTGTTAAATGGGAGAACCAACCTTCACCTCACTATAGCCTCCTTTCAGGTAGTTGTACAGAGTTATAAGGTCTTCCCTGAGCATCCTTTATTCCAGGCTAAACAACTCCAGTTCCCACAGCCGTTCCTCATATGAAACTTGTTCTCTACACCCTTCACCAGCTTTGTTGTCCTTCTTCGGACACAGTCCACCACCTCAATGTCCTTCTTGTAGTGGGAGACTCAAAAGTGAACACAGTATTCCAGATGTGGCCTCACTAGTGCTGAGTACAGGGGGACAATCACTGCCATAGTCCTTCTGGCCACACTATTTCTGATACATGCATGCCAGGATGCTGTTGGCCTTCTTGGTCACCTGGGAATGCTGCTGGCTCATCTTCAATCAACTGTCAACCAATACCTCCAGGTCCTTTTCTGCTGGGCAGCTTTCCAGCCACTCATCCCCAAGCCTGTAACAATGCATGGGGTTGTGGTGACCCAAGTGCAGGACACAGCCCTTGGCCTTGTTGAACCTCATACAATTGGCCTCAGCCTATCAATCCAGCCTGTCCAGATTGCTCTGTAGATCCACCTTCAAGTGGATCAACACACCCACCCAACTTGGTGTCATTTGCAAACTTACTGAGAGTGCACATGATCCCATCATAAAGAACATTGATAATGATATTAAACTGAAAACTGTCCCCCAGCTGTGTCAGGAAGTTATCTTCCACACACTCCAGGAACTTCCTAGACTGCATCCTCTCTGCTGTATTGTATTTCCAGAAGATATTTGAAATGCTGAAGTCCCCCATATGAAAAAGTGGCAGTGATCATGAGACTTCTCCCAGCTGCTTATAGAATATTTCACCTGCCTCTTCATCCTGAGTGTTCTGTAAAAGACTCCCACCATGATACCTGCCTTGCTGGCCTTCCCCCTGTTTCTTACCCATAGACAGCCAACTCTATCATAACCATCATTATGCTCAAGACAATTAAACACTACTTAATATGCAGGGCTACTCTACCACTTCTTCCTGGCCTATCCCTTCTGAAGAGTATATAGTCATCCAACATAGCACTCCGGTTGTGTGAATCATCTTACCATGTTTCCATGGTGGTAACTATATCTTAGTTTTCCTGCTGTACAATGGCTTCCAGCACCTCTTGTTTGTTTCCTATGCATTTGTGTGGATGCACTTCAGTTAGTCTACTGATCCTGCCACGGTTTTTGTGGGAGAAGGCCTAATTCCTACTGATCATTCCCAGGCACTACTGTGATTTCTAGACCATCCTTAGCCTTTGTGTCTTTGTTATCACATGGCACTCTGTCCTGTACCTCCACTGGGATGGCAGACCAAAGGACCTTGCTAACATGCTGTCTCACAAACATTGATGTGCTACTCCCAGCCTGGGTAGCTGGGTATGTTCTCACGGGTGCTCTGTCTGGAAAGCAGCATCAGTTGTGGTGTGTTCAGAGATTAGAGAGGCCATGGGTTTCTGCCAAGTGGAAACTATCACTCCCTGGACAGAGCTGTCAGAGCTTTCAGTGCCCTTCCTACACACCCTTCCATGTGAACTGCCATGCCATGCTCTGTTTGCATTCTCATCCTGCTCTAGCTCCTTTCAGTTCACACCTACAAAAGCTAGGTGTAAAAACTAATATTAACATGACCATTGACTGCTCTTGCATAACAAATATAGTTAGATTATCTTTTTTCTTTCTAGCTCATTGCAGCATGATGACCATGCTTGTCAATGCTGTAGGTTTTAATACTGGATAAAAAAAAGTACAGCAGGATTAATCTCAGTATTTATGTAATATCTAATAGTACATTTGCTAAGAATCCTTAGAGCAAGAACACTCTTTTTCATTTATGTAATAAAAGGACGCATGGCAATATGTCCTTACAGTTTTGCTCAGGTATTGACAATTCAAAGATAATGAATGATAACAAGAAAATGGACTGTGTTTACATGTGATTTTAAAGTGATTCCAATTTATTTTAAGGATTTTAAGGATTAAAATGTCCTTGCTGAATCCTGTGACTAGCTGCAAACTTCTTGCTTCCCTGGCCAGCCCACCTGCATCAAGTATGTTCCTGGGGTAAAGACAGTCAACTTCATACTTGGGACAGCTGGTGAGAAAGAACTCTTGCAGGAGCAGATAGCAGACAGAAATAGCTCAGGAACTGTGGATCTGGATTAAAGCTGTCGCCATTGCTTGTGTCCTTCAGGAAATACTGCCAGAGATGAAAGTATGTCTTAGTGGACCCCAGTTAAGACCTGGCCTCTTCTGGGACAGAATCACTAAAGATATGTCCTTATGCTAGGCCTGAGATAATACAACAAGCCATCCCATAGATGTGTGACATAATTGATTGTTATCACTTAAAAAAAATATACAATACTTATCTCCTTACAGATCATTTAGATACACAAATTACCAAGATTTTAGTGCCAGAAATTAAAGGAGAGAAAACTCTATGTTGCAATAAACTTTAGTATTTGAAATAGCTTAATAAAATGAACTCAGACTCAGAAGTGTTTCTTGCACTTTAATGTGTAACTTTTAATTATTTCTTTCTTAATTAGCAGAGATTGTTAAAAATGTCTACTTGTTATTTACAACAGACTGAGGTATCAGAGATGGTCTCTGCCTTTTAAAGCACATTCAGCTTGGCATTATAAGCCTTCCTTGGATGAACTGAAGATGCTTTACAACTACAAGGCCTTTACAGATGGTTGAACACAGAAGTGAATGCTTTGTTCTTCAGAACAGCAGATTTTACTTAAGCAACAGAACTGAAAAATCACTGCAGCAGACAAAAAAAATGCAGACCTACTTTACCTGCCTTTCAAAACCTGTTGTCCTTGGGCAGCACAAGCAAAAGAAAAATGTGGCCTACACAGTCACTTCACCTCTAACAGTGCTTTAGTTTTCCTCTCTGTAAATGGAAACATCTTGAATCACAGAATCACAGCATCACAGAATGGTAGGGGTTGGAAGGGACCTTTGGAGACCACTCAGTTCTCCTAAAGCAGATTTACCTAGATCAGGTTGCACAGGAACATATCCAGGCAGGTTTTGAAAGTCCCCAGAGAAGGAGACTCCACAACCTCTCTAGGCAGCCTGTCCCAGTGCTCTGTCATTCTCACAGTAAAGAAGTTTTTCCTCATGTTGAGATGGAACTTACTGTGTTGCAGTTTATGACCATTGACTCTTGTCCTATTGCTGTGCACCACTGAAAGAAACCAGACCCATCCTCTTGACACCCACCTTTCAGATATTTTTAAGCACTGATTAGTCCTCTCAGTCTTCTCTTCAGGCTAAATAGACCCACATCTCTTAGATTTTCCTTGTAAAGAGAAATATTCCAGCCCCTTAATCATCCTCATAGCCCTCCATTGGACTCTCTCCAGTAGTTCCCTGTCTCTCTCTTGAACTGGGGACATCAGAACTGGACACAGAGTTCTAAATGTGGCCTCGTCAGGGCAGAGTAGAGGGGGAGGAGAACCTCCCTGGGCCCACTGGACACACTTTTCTTAATGCACCCCAAGATAGCATTGGCTGCCTTAGCTACAAGAGCACACTGCTGGCTCATGTCCCTTCACATCCTCCATACCTCTGAGGTTCTTATTCAAAACAGAACCAGTCTGAGATCAGTGCCACCTTTAGAGGTGTGTTTCTTGAACTCCATGTTTGCCTTTTTCAAGCACACTCACTGCAGTTCTCCTACAAACAGTCACATGAATAGTAACAGCTAAAGCCTAGGGATAGTTTGAGCAGTATGAGGCAGGGAAGAGAGTTACCTCATATAAATGCTAGAGCAAAGACTGAGAATCTGTCTCTGGTGTGAAGGCTGTAGAGACTGAAACGTGGCAGGACAGAGGTGTTCAGGAGTAGTGCCCTAATTCCCTGTCTCTGCGTTCACTGCTTTCATTCTCTGTGCTATGCCAATTTCTCCATGAGCATGGAGCTTGTTACCCTTGACATCATTGCCTCAGTGCTCTGATGTCCTAGCCAAAAATGCAAGAGATAGGTTTTTATCTATTGACACTTATTTGCACAAATATATATGCACATATACATCACTGTTTCCCCTCTGAGTTTTTGCACAGCCGTCCTCTGCTATTGAGGTGAAATGGTGTGTAGAATAGGTTTCGATTACACAGGTTGTTTCTGCCTGTTTCTCTCAACACTTTTGCTCCACCCCACACTTCCCAAATGACCATTTCTGAGTTTGTGATTTTTTTATAATTTTGAAAGTACAAGTTTAAAACTACTAATTTTGTGAAAGAAAATACATCAATTTGAATACCACTTCTTGTATTTTGAGCTGGAAAGGAATGTTTATGTCTAGGTTGGTTTTCTTTGTCTTGGGTTTTTTTGCAGAGGAAGCTTGGTTTTTGGTTTGGTTGTTGTGTTGTTTTGGTTTTTTTTTCCAGATTCTTAGTTAGGTTAGCCACGTGTCCATACTATTTTCACTGGCTGACTGTACATGACATCTTCAAGAGTTACAAAAGTATTTTGGCTCCACTGTTCTAAAATGTCTCCATGCATATTTGTCTGTAGCTTTAAATTGATCTGGACAGACTGGACAACTGGACAAAGGTAAACCTAGTGAAGTACAACAAGGATAAATGTAGAGTCGTACACCTGGGAAGGAATAACACCACGCACCAGTACAGGATAAGGGTAGACCTACTGGAAAGCAGCTCCACAGAGAATGACCTGTGAGTCCTGGGAACAGTAAGTTATCTGTGGGAGAGCAATGTGCCTTTGTGGCCAAGAAGATCAATGGTATCCTGGGGTCCATAAAGAAAAGTGTGTCCAGAAGGTCCAGGAAGGTTCTCCTCCCCCTCTACCATAGTGAGACCATATCTGGGGTATTGTGTCCAGTTCTGGGATCCCCAGTTCAAGAGAGACAAGGAACTACTAGAGGGAGTCCAGTGGAGGGTTTATGGGGATGATTAAGGGACTGGAACATTTCTCTTTACAAGGGAAGGCTAAGAGAACTGGGTCTGTCTGGCCTGGAGAAGAGAAGACTGAGAGGGGATCTTATTAATGTTTACAATTATCTAAAGGTAAGTGTCAAGTAGAAGGGGCCAGTCTCTTTCCAGTAGTGCCCTGTGAACAGGACAAGAGGTAATGGTAGCAAGGTGAAACAGAGGAAGTTCCACCTCAACATGAGGAAAAACTTCTTTACTGTGAGGGTGACAGAGCACTGGAACAGGCTGCCCAGAGAGGCTGTGGAGTCTCCTCTGGGGACTTTCAAAACCTGCCTGGAAATGTTCCTGTGTGGCATGCCCTAGGTGACCCTACTCTAGCAGGGGAGTTGGACTCAATGATCTACAAAAGTCTCTTCCAACCCATAACATTCTATGATTCTGTGATTCTATGAAATATAAATTTACCACCTTTTTAATGGCCTGGTCCTCAAAGACCAGAAGAGAAGCTCATTCACTAAAGATAAGTAATAATCGCATCAAATTTCTTACTGAAAATCCATGTGGGCTCAGCAGAATGTTATGCTTCAGAGCAGTTATGTCATGCTCTGGTGGTGGTAGGAGAGATTCAAGGAATCAGGCAATTACTGTATCAAAATAGCAATCATTCTCTGTCTTCCAGTCACCTTAGGAAAGACTGAAGAAGAATGAGTTTAGTCTAAATGCAGATGCAGCTAGTCCATGGTAATCTGTGCATGCATAGAACAGAACCAGGAGAATAGGTGGGAGTTAATACATGTGGGCTGCACCAGCAGAGGAGGTGGTGGTGAGGGCTCTTTGAGCTCTTGAATGCCCCACACCAGCTGAACATGACACTTACATAGCAATCTGAGAAGAGCTTAGGTGCATACAAAGCCTTTGTGTCCCTTTATCAGTTTTGTGCCTCAGACTTTCTGCTAATGTAAAAATGTAAATCCCCAGCAATTAACAGCTATATCTACATTAGCAAGAGCTCCCAAGGTTCTGCTATCGCCATTTGTCTTTAAACATTTTATTAGAAATTTGACACCAGTGATGTTCTAATTAAAGTCCATTTCCTAGCATGAAGTACTTCTATATAGAGCACTACAGATTTATTCTTTCGAGACTCCCTCCAATTTCATGCTTGCTTACAGCAAGTGTTACAAATACTGGTGTTTTTATTGACAGAATCATCATTGACATGGTGATTAGGCTGCATTTCTGGAGCTTGTTGATTGTGGATTTCTCTTAATATCTGGTAATTCTCAGTGGACCTCATTTACACACCAATGCTGTGTGTCCAAATTTGTTTCTAAGTTTGCATGGAGAAGTTATGTTCGCATCCCGCAGACAGACACTGAAACCAACTGCTGGTGCTGAAAAGATAATTTGTCATAAAATGAAACAAGAAAGCAGCTGGTATTTCTTGCATAGCAACAGTGAAAAACCCCACAACTTTTCTTTAAATGACTTAGGCATTGTTCTCAGGGAGGAAGAAGAGAATGATGAGTGAAGGAAAAAGGAACATCTTGCTTTTAAAAATGTCTTGGGGGCTAAAGAAAACACTTTTTTATGTTCTACCTTTCTATAATCTGAACTACATTAGAAGAGAATGAGACCCATTCTTGACTGTATTTGTAATTAAAACAATTTAGGAGCAGATTTTTTATTCATCAAATTCTGGGATGCAAACTTTTTATCAGAAAAGCATAGTCTATAAATTTCAGTGAATTTGAAGTTATGTTTTATATGATAAAGGGCTTTTTTTCTGAGCTTGTTAGATGTAAATAACTTAGATGTCAAAAAAAAGAGAGAAGCATCTCCTTTTAAAGACTATATAAGTAACAGTGACAGCCCTTGAGATCTATAGTTCATGGTCCCTAATGCAGAACTAAATATATTCAGTCATTTAGTAAACAAATTTGAAAGACATTATAATAAAGGTTTATATCTGTTATTAGATTTAGCTATAATTTATCTCAAAGCTCTTCTATAATGAGGCCGTTGTGTGCTTTTTTAGGTAAGACATCTCACAACAAACAGGCTCAATAGTCCACCAGGCACTTTTACATACTGCACTGAGAGCTGAATGGATGCCAGATTCTGCAAAATGTTACTGTAGTATGTATAATTCCTCAAATTGTTTTTGGTTCAAATAGAATTTCACTTTTTGGTGGTATCTTCATCTGTAGGAATGTCTGAGGCACTGACAAAATTCTTTTGTCTGTTGTGTCCAGGAGTTTGCACTTGTCATTCTGGTTTGCTGAGAGAAGTCCACCTTTAGGTAACAGCTGTGTTTTCCCAGCATTTTAACAGTCAACCCATGCTGTCTTCTAATAAGTCAGGTAAGTAATTAAGCACATAGATGGTATCATGGAATTCCTCTGCTTGGGTGTTATACCTCCCCGTGGCGAGGATAACCAAATGATTTGGATAACCAAATGAAGCTTATTGTTTCAGACCTGGTAGATAGAGATCTGCATGAATTCAAGTGCTTGTTAGATGTTCCTGTGCAGTGAGCTGAGGTCTCTGTGTGTATGAAGCTTTGGTGTGCAATGAGTCTCCCCCATAGATGAAACATTGCTGTGTCAGGGCAGTCTTCCATGACACTTACCGTGGGAGTCCATTTTATGTATATTACAAAACAATAACTATGGCGTTCTTGAAGAATTCTTCTGGCTCAGCCTTTTGGTATTGTAATAATTTTATTTATGGGACTTGATCTCAGCCTTACCTACTCTAGTGGGTTGTCTACTTCTGGACTTTTTCATGTGTGAAGAGTTGTTTTTCTTTTCAATTTGCTGTGGTTTGGAGAACTATGAGAATGCTACGAGGCATTCGGTATTCTTCTGCACACAGGCCTTACTTAAGAGGCTTGAGGGATGGAGTTCGTCTAAGTTAGTTGGATTAAATATCCTAACTGATGTTAATGAAATATTCTACCATATTTTATGTTTCATTTTACATACAAACATGGCTGAAGTCTTTTTCAGAGTTTTTAGAAGTATGAAGGGCTTTTTATATTTGCTTATTATTTTTATTTTTCTCCTATTTGAATCTGAACACTGAATAATAAAATACTGCTGGGCAAGTTTTTGTTTAATCTAGGCTGCCCCAGCAGATGGGCTGTGTGACTCCTTTAAGCATTCTCTTTCCTTCTGGTGTACTAGCAAATTTGGGGATTCTCTTTGTTTATATCTTCATAGGATATTTCTAGTCTGGTTTTAAACTTTGAGCTCTCAAAATGATGATCGTCTGTGTAAAACAAAACTTGTGTGAATATGATGTAACTTAGAACATATGATCTGAAAATTGTTAACATTTTCTGTAAATAAATCCTGAGCAGATAAAAAATATCTATATTATTTCCTGTTGAGCATTTGTTCTTTATTCTCATTCATTTTCTTCATGCATAGCTGAGCTTCTGCAAATATATATTCTTTCAGGTTAGTTATTATTGCTTATCACATTGATTTTTTGAAGATGAATGTTGGCTTCAGTATACAGATTTCTGTACTTGGTGCTTTCTGTAACATCATGTGTAACACTGAATGACAAATGAAACTTCATAATACCACTATTCTATTTTACCTCATGTTTGTTTGTCCAAAGGAGTTAAAATATTGGGCAACTGAAATGCCTCTATGTGTGGAGAACATCTAAACATGTCTATTTTGTACTGTACCACCAAGATATTAATGTTGTATTCTCCCTGAGAAAAATCAAAAGGTTCATGTGATTTTTTTTTCAGAACTTTAAAGCAAAGGATGAGATATTGGCTCTACTGCATCCAACATGAGCTTTGCTATTGCCTAAAACAAGTCTGGGATTTCAACGCAAAGGAAGAAAAGGAATGTGAATGGATGGGATGGTAGGTAAGAGAACAAAGAGACTTGTAAGTCCTTGTTGTGATCCGGAGACATCTACCTTCTGCACAACAACAGAGTGTGGGGGAATACACAAACCACATTGCCTAATGTTGCACTGGCTGATCAAATGTTTCATGTACTAGGGAGACAAAACAAACTCCCTTCTTTTCCTAGGGAGTGAACTGCTGAGCTTCAGTTTGTCCGTCGTATTATAGTGCCTCAGAGCTGATGAGCTGCTTCAAGACGCAGCACTGGAAGACACCAACATTCTCATTTTGATTACATTTAATTTCCCAATTTTTCTTAAAATCTACATTAATTTTGTCAACTTTAATCCTAAAAATTATTTCCATCGGAAATACGAAATAATGAAAATTAGGTAGTTTAAAATTCTCTGCATTAAGTGCTTTTTTAGGATGGGAGAGTTTGATTTTCTACAAAATCTGTTTGAAGTTGAAGTCCTGGATAGCATTAGAGGAGGGCAAAGAATTATTATGTCATGGGTGATATAAAGGTTTCTTGCTTTAACTATTGCCTGTGCTTTATGCTTTGCAAAGTGCCAATGATAGACCTGAAAATGTTCTGTTAGTAAACATTTTTGTTTATCTGTCTTGCCAATCAGGAAGCTCTAACGTGCTTAGAATTCATCCTTACACAAATTATTTTATTTTAAATTGTCATCTGAATACATCAAATATGATGCTGTCTGCACACCTGGCCTAGACTATCTTAATTTAGAGGGTTATTTCTCATTATAATGACTGTGGATACACTCAGACAATGCAGAAAGTTCCACATTCTTATCTACATGTTAAATCCTAGACTGTTCTTCTCGCATTTATTTCCTACTTGTGTTGAAAATGAACATTGGGTGAATAAGATGAATAAATGATAATGGGTTTTTGTTTTGTTTTGGTGGAGGGTGGTTTTTTATTTCATGCTAATGCAGCTATCAAAGGAAGTTCTCACTGGCCTTGATTACCTTGAAGTTCTGAGGTTTATTTTTTTATGAGTTTTGTCTGAATATGATTTGTAGATGTTGCTGAAAATGTAAAATATCACTGAAACTAATACCTGTAACAGCCCAGGGAAGATCAGATGTAAAAGACTTAAGTTCTGCTATGATATCAGGCACCAAAACAATAGCAGCTTTCCTCCAAAACACATATTACTGCAAAAAATGCACAAGTGAATAGATTTTACTTGGCTGAGAAAGGAGTAACAGACTGTTATAATGTATTGGGTAGCATTAAAACTAGTTTTCTAGTTTCAGTCTTAAAATTATGCTCTTTTGCTCCATAAGTCAAGGCATTTTAGTAAACTTCAGGTGTTAAAATAGAAAAGAAAAAAAAAAAAAAAAGAAAATATAGGCACAAAAAAATAATGCACCCCAGATTTCCATGTTAAGGACTCACAGTGTAAGAAGAACAAGGAGGTCAGACCAGAAACAATACTTTCTTTAGACATTTTGACACAATGCCCTAGCACTAAGCCTTCCACTGAAGGTGCCTGAAGTTTCTCTGCTACAGGATAAAAACTCTGGCATAATGTTGGTCAGTTCTCTTCTAGCATGTCAAAGCCTTCCCAAGGGAATAAAAGTCTGTCACCAAGATATGGCCAGCTGGCTGTGTCTGGCCTAGAGTAAGAGAAGTAACTGTGTGGCTTTTTGGTAGGAAAGGACAGGAACAGACTAGGTGAAGTCCCGTTTCAGGGCATCATACAGCATTTCTAAATATGTAGTGGGCAATGTAAATATCCTGAATCCTAGATCCAGATAGTCATTTGTCTGGAAAATTTTCATAAAAATTTACACTGAAATTAACATTCTAACATGAAAAGGTTTAACTTGTTCGTATTGCTACATACTGAGGGAAAAAAAAAAAAAAGGTATTTTTTTTCATTGTAAAATATTTTACTGGGTTATTATAAATAGTTTGCTCTATTCCAGATTTAACTCACTAGAAAATATATTTGGTCTCCCATTTAGACATGTTATTAAGAAAAATGTGCATAAGGAATGTTGTCATAATCATAAGAAAAGTCACAAACATACCTATTTAAAAATAATATTGACAGTTTGTAAAGTGCTGTTTAGAAATAATATGCAGTTAAAAGTGGACATTTTTTTCTTCTTTTTCTCTTCCTACACAAGTTTATTTAGTAAATGATAGATGTGGAGGTAATAAGAGCACATACAGCTAGTACCATGGTTGTCTACCTTCCCAGTCCTGCTTGTGAACATGTTCTACCTTTTCTAGCAGCTCTTTCACCAGGCTGATGGTAACTATATACGTCCCTTCACCTACCACAGATAAGCGTGTTTGGTTCTTGCTTACATAAAGTTTTATAGAAGTAATTTCTGTAAATGATTACATTTTGTGTGGTTTTGACTCTGCAGCACAAATGTATTCAGTTTTCTTTCCAGAAGAAAGCAAATTAGACCAAATCAGAAAGCAAATGTTGATTTCCTGACATACTGAAAATGTTACTGAAAAACCACAACTCAGAATCAAATTGTTCTTTATTAAGACTACTCTAAACCCAGGATTCACAGAAAATAGTTCTGAAAAGAGAAAATTTTTTACACAGAGAAATAGAGAGCTTTTATACTATCTGTCAGTAATGATCATAGCAAAAGGAGTGTTTAAATGTAGTAAATGCAGAGTGTTGCTGCACTAACTGGTAGCTGTAACACAAGCAATTTGATTGTGCACATATGGTCACAGAGCCAGCAGTTACAGCCACTGTCTCAGTACTACTGTGATTATCCTTGCAAGATCATAATTAAAACTGAAGTTTTAATTAAAAAAAAAAAAAAAAAAAAAAAAAAAAAAATAGAAGAATTAAAATATACATTCTTTATCTTTGTATTTGTGGATTTTTTTTAGTTTTTTTTTCTTTGAAAATA
>JAAGNO010002353.1:0-23483 GCA_033439905.1 Ceryle rudis
AGGCTGAGACACCTGCACAACCCTCCCATGAGTCTCCTGCAGGCACCAGATGATACTGAAACTTGCTTATGAACTATGAGACAGAAAACCCATGCAGTACTTTTATTCCTTTACATACAAAAAGGCACGTCTCCAAGGTCACCTAGGAAGGCTGTTGCAGAGGAGGGAACTTGAATAAACCTGAATTTAGGAGCTTTTGAAACGCCTGTCACATCCCAAGAAGATCATGATAACCACCAGAATACAACCCGCTCTGGAAGCAGCCTTTCAAATTCCCCATAGTGCTTCCAAGCGTGGAACAAGTGACCACTGGAGCCATTGAGGGAGAATAGGTAGAAAAATGCCTGATGTTTAGGTCAATGAGAAGAGCATTCACTCATAAGCGAGGAGTCTTGGTCCCTGTTCCTAACCTTTTCATATATTCAACCTTATGTGTCTTTATGCAAAATGCCTAAATAGTCTCTGGAGCTAGGACAGGAATTCAGTTTATCTCCTTGCCATGGGGTTGCTGGGTATGTCCATACTGTGTGGAGACAGGAGTGGTAGATTTGAAATCCTTCAGGGTGAGAAGGGTCTAGACCTCAGATTTCTCACCGCTCACCTGCGGCAGGGCTGTAACAACTAGACACCTTGTGAACTGATTTTGACTATATGAGGCATGCGCTGGATGCCCATGGTTAGATCTTTGCTTTTCCAAATGGAAACCCTGGTTGTTTTTTTAGGTGATCCCTGGTTCTGATGCTACTTGAAGTGTTAGTGATCTGAATGATTCTCTGAAGCTGAGGTGTAGCTAGTTCTGCCTGACTGGCCTTAGGCAGTTAAGAACAGCATCTGCTGTTTCCTAGAGCTTTGCAGCTGTATTATTTCCAACATAAGCCTGAGGTAAGCATCTTTTTATTTAACAGTCAGAGAACCTAGAGGTCTGATCAGATAAGTGGCTTGAAAAATGTTTCACAAGTTACTGTCAAGCTTGAGACAAAATATCTGCTGTTATGGCTTCTAGTCCTGCTTTGGAAAAATGGAATTCAGGATTTAAACTGTAGTTCCTCTCTGGTCCTCGAGATGAAAGGTTTCTATGTTATCCCCTTGTGGCTCCAAATCTCTGCCATATCCATCATGCAGCTTGTATAAAAGAGGCTCTTCCATGGATGCTTCTAAAAGCTGATCAGAAAATAGATGACAAAACTTGAAACTGTTCTATTACTGACCTTATGGTTCTGCTGTTCTTGGTACTGCTTTTTCTGCTTGTTCTCTGTAATAGTAAATGGTTTGATGAAGTTTCTCTTCAATGAGACAAATGAGCAAACCCACATATAGTAGAGGAATTGAATTCTCATCCTTAGTGCACATTTGTGCTTCCTACTTTAGGAATGACCATGGAAGTTCTTGGGACTTTGATTGGAGCTGCACTTCAGGGGCAGATTGTGGCCAGTGCTCATGTATCTCATCACTGCACTGTGAATCCCCCAGTGAACACAACCGACTCCTGGCATGACACTCCCAGCTTTCCCTCAGATCCCTTGTCTCATCAAGTAAGTGTCTATGGGAGCACAAAAAATCTCCTGGGGGGTGTGTGTGTGTGTGTGTGTTTCTGTAATGCCATGTGATACCACAGAGCTGGATGAGCATGAATGTGACTTCCTTGGAACCGGTAATGCTGGACCTGAGGCAACGACCTTGTTGCAAACGAGGCTTACTGTCTGTTGTCTTTGCAACTGCTTCTCAGTCTGACGGCAGAATTACACCGAGGAGCTTTGCTGAAGATGCCAAGCTGTAATGTAGCTAGGAGGTATATGGCCATCCTTTGTCTTCACTGGGATCTGATTTACAGTTTAAAATAGCAGCTTAGTAAGAAGAGCTTACTTGACCCTGCCAGGAATACTGCATCCATTTCTAGGGTCCCCAGCACAAGAAAGACATGGAGCTGTTAGTGGGTCCAGAGGAGGGCCACAACAATGGTCAGAGGGCTGGAACACCTCTCCTCTGAAGAAAAGCTGAAAGAGTTGGATTTGTTCAGCCTACAGAAGAGAAGGCTCTGGGGAGACTTTGCTGCAGCCTTTCAGTATATAAAAAGGTGGCTTATAAGAGAGATGGAAAAAGACGTTTTACCAAGGCCTGTAGTAACAAGTGACAACGGTTTGAAACTGAAAGAGGGCAGGTTTGGATAAATATAACAAAAAAATTCTTTACAATGAGGGTGGTGAGACACTGAAGCAGGTTGCCCAGAGGAGCTGTGGATGCCCCCTCCCTGGAAGTGTCCAAGGTCAGGTTGAATGGGGCTTTGAGTAACCTGGTCGAGTGGGAGGTGTCCCTGCCCCTGGCAGGGGGTTTGGAACTAGAGAACTTTAAAGGTCCCAGCCAAGACAAATAATTCTATGATTCTAAGAAAAAATTGTGGCTATAGCAGGATCTTTCAGATCAGCAACACTGCTTTTCAAAGTAGTTATCACTAGGGATCTCCTGTAAAGATTAATGGCTCCTACACAAGCAGAATGGTACGTCCTATTTGGAATCTGTATTCTTGTGAAGGTACAAAGCACTGTTGAAAGTAAGTGGCTGATAACAGGCAATTAGTGGGAGCAGGGCTCATGGTTAACATGTGGAATGAACCTAGAGACCCATGCTGCTTTATTTCAT
Organism: Ceryle rudis; assembly: GCA_033439905.1. NCBI lineage: Eukaryota > Metazoa > Chordata > Aves > Coraciiformes > Cerylidae > Ceryle > Ceryle rudis. The sequence continues at coordinate 2,638 of JAAGNO010002353.1, forward strand.
TTTCCACAGCAGATTTTTTCCTGTAATCCTGCACAAGTAATTTAATCTCTTCATGCTTCAGTTTGCTATTTTTTGAGAAACAGAGAAGATTATATATCAGGGAGGAAATCCTAAAACCTGATCTAAACCTCAGTGAACACAATTTGATAATCTTCCGTTGTTTCCAGTGGTCCTGAAATAGGCCCTGAATGAAACAATTACCTTGTGTAGTGCTTTTTTTTCTGTGTCACTTGTAAAATCATCAGTTTGTTGGTTTCATTTTACCAGTTGCTAGATTCATTTTTTTTCTGTTTTCACCCATTTCCATGTCAGTGCACTTACTAACTCATATATAAAATTCCCCGTGAAGAAGATTCCTTAAGCTGAGTTTTATCTCAGGTGCTTGGTGCAAATCAGGATGTAGGTATTACTGCTCTGCTCGTTGGAGTTGGATAGCTCCCCAGTAAAATCACAAGCTAAAGACATGTTTTTGTGTGTGCTTTGAATTTGCCTACCCTGGCACCAGCGCTGGTGGTCCAGGAAAGGGACCAACCCTTGCCTCCCCCTACTCCCAGACACTATCCTCTGCCTCTGTGCTACCCAAACCTTGTATTTTGGCAAAGGTCGTTGTAAGGCTTCTCAGAGAACTGAGCTGGGAAACTGCCTGGGGAGAGCTGGGCTGCTTCTGTAAGTGGCCGTGCCATTTTACAGCTGATTAAAGCGTTTTTGAAGCTGCTTGTTAGGTAACTTCTAGTGTAGATTTTAACAAGGCACAGAACCTCTTCCTGTCTTCGTATTTAGCTTCTAGGACAATGGCTTGATGTAGAAAACTACTGTGCTATTACAGCTCTGTGAATTGTCAAGAGGAGTAGCTTGAAAAGTTGTGTAGCAAGCTGAATTTCTTTGCACAGCAGATTCCCTGTCTGGGTCTGTTTTATGCCTTAATCACCAACTTCCACTTTCAAACCTCTTGAATGTCTTTTAAGGGAAAAAAATACAGGATCTTGATTTATTTCCTTTCTGCCTAACCACATGTGCTTTCCCCTCCTTTTTTGATGTAGGAGGGGGATGGAGAAAGAAGCTTCACAATGTGTTTAATGTCAGGTAGTTTTTTATTTTGAAAAAATAACAAAGATACGTAGCCTAAAGTAGCTGGAGTTTGTAGGTAGAAGTAATATCTCTTATTAAATTAGCTACTAACACTAGGAAATGACAGAAAGGCTTTTAGACACACATTTTTCAGATCTGAAGAAGTCACAATGTGACTGGAAACTTACTGTCTTTTCTTTTTTTTCAACTGTATGGGTTGATGTAATTAAAGATATTACCTTCCTCATTTCACTTTCTTATTTACAAGCAGCTACGTTTTCATTTTTGGTGAGAATTTCCTGTTTATTTCTTTTGATCTTTGTTTTTTTTTTTCTTCTTCCTTTTTTTTGTGCATCACCTTCCCAGGTTTTGTAGATGAGTAGTGTCTCATGGTTGAGTGTGGTCTGGATTATGGTGTCCAGCTGTTTTCCATGAGTATGGTTCTGTTCACTGCTCTTTCCTGCCCTTTTTCCAAAGAACCCTCAGGCCTGGGCAGAGGCCACAGTCTGAATGAACTACTTCGGCTACCTATCTTGCTCCTTGCTGCACTGTTTTGTGAGGACCAGAATATTTTGCCATTCACATAACTTGGCATCAATTTTATAGGATTATAGGAGCGTGCATGGCCACCAAGTCCCGGGGAAGCGCTGCCTGTCCTGCAGGACAGGGCATTTGCCTTTTGTCACACTGCACACAACAGAATGTGCTTCTAGCTGCACAATCAACAGGAGAAGTTGGATCTTGAATTTTGGTCATATGACTGATGGACATTGAGTTATGAGCTGAGGCAGAACTGGGGTCTATGGAGATGAAGTACCTCCATCAGTCTAAAGAATATTCAGAAGAGGTTGAGTCTTGACTCTGTCTTTTGGTGCCTTTCAGGAGCATGACCCCGAGCCTTTTTGTCATGAGGATTAATTCTCAAGAGCACACCTACTTTAAAAGAAGACCTAGTGAATGATTAACATTATTTTGCTCATTATTAAAGAAAGGAAGTGGAAGAAATGGTTATTGCTAAGCCCTCCTAAAGTTGATACTTTAGCTTAGGAGTAGATCCTTACTTCTGGAAACCAAGCATGGATATGGATATAGTTTGTACATGGGCTAATGAGTTTTGTTTAGGGTCAGGGAATCTTATTTGGTCTACAATGAATATCCTTGATAGTTTAAGCTCAAATTGTAGATAACAATGCCCTGTGAAAGAAAGCATTTAATTCAATTACTTCAAGCAAATTAACAAATAAATAGACATGAAATATAAAATTCATAATGGAGTCCTGTTACTACCTTTTTTCAGCACCTTCTCTGCTTTTGAGGTTGAAACTACCTCATTTAAGTGAATTCAGGCATCTAAAATACTACAGTCTGTAGTCTGTGCAAGCCATAACCAATAGTATAAAAGTACTCTGTGACATGATTTATAGCTCTGATATAAAAAACCCCGAACCTTTATCCCAAATAAAGAATAGTCCTGCATTCCTTTACTTTCCCATGTCCCCTTGTGAAATGTAAATATCTTAACAAAAGCTGTTGTCCTGAAGATCATCTATACTCCCATGGTTCATCTGACTACTGTTGCATCTCTACTAAGTGACTTTATATTTGGGAGTACATTCTTGTAATTGCACACTTACTTGCCAACTGCTTCCTAGGTTTATAATCACTTCATTTGCAACATATAACTGATAATTTGGAGTTCAGTTTTCCTATCAAACAGTAATTGAGGAATTGTGTCATAAAGCTCTATAACTAGCACTCATTTTGTCTTTGGTAACACAGTATAAAATAAACTACTGCAGAACGTTAAAGCAAAAATAATTTTTTTTAAGCTTTATTCCAAAGTCAGTGCAATCAGAGTTAGAAACAATAAATATGATCTGATGATGTGGAAGGTATCACAGAATCACAGAATGCATCCTTGGAGTCTTTGTTCCCCTGACTAATAGGAAGCAAAGATTTCTGAACTTGCTCGACTGTTGCACTAAGTAACTGGGAAAACAAGCATGCAAGGCACCATAGTCTCAAAACATTGCCATGAAAGTGTGCTTTCTAAAGTTCATTAGAGCTAAAGGAAGTTTAATTTATACGTATCATTATTCATTAATAGAGGGACTATATTAATTATGTTTATATCAGTACTAGAGGCCTTTCCCACCCAGCCTGAAGGTCCAGATTGCAACCTGTGTAGCTGGATCGACTGGATTTACTAAAAATTAGAATCACTCTATGGATGCTGCTGCATGTTTTGATAGATGACTGTGTATGTCTATAGCTAGTGTGAACATAAGGAAATTTTGAGAACATTCAGGTTGTCAACACAGGAGCCCTTTTCTTCACAGCTTTGCTCCACACACCCCGCCCCCTCCCCCCTGCCCCAAGAAATTTACGCTTAACATGCCCTGGTTTTATCCTACAGTAGGTGGTGTTTATAAAGGAATTGCAGCAGTGAACATTTTTCAGAGATGTAAAAGAGAGACAGTCGGCTGTATGTAGACAGGCATTTCTTTATTCGAGGATGACTCACTAGGAGGAGACTGAAATTTTCATAATGACTGTCATTCTGTCACAATTTCAAATATGTCCTTTTTTCTTTTCAAAGGCAAAAGTTTATATGATTGCAGCAGGGGTCATAGGAGGTGTGTATCTTCTTGGAATTGTCATTCTTTTTCTTGGAGTAAAGGAAAAAGATGGTAAGATACATTGAAATATGACGAGATTTAATAAAAATTATTTCACATCTGTCTCTGGGAAAAAAAATCATTATTTTCTGTATTCTGCTCCTCTCAGATCCTTATGCCTTAAATTCAGACAGAGCAATTCCTTTCTGTAAGGGGCTTGGACTTACCATGAAGCATGGTCCATATGTGAAGCTTACAGCTTCATTTCTTCTCATCTCGACAGCAGTTCAGGTAACTTCAGACTCTCTAAGTCTGTGTGTTGGCCTCATTCCAGTCCCAGCATGGGAGACTCTGCAGCAGCTAAAATGCAAATAACCTTTGGCTGCTGACTGGAGGTGGTGATCTAGGGGGTGGTGTCTTGCCCTACAAATCAGTAGGGAACCAAAGTCCTTTTTTGGTGCCTGGTGTCCTGTATGGCTGGAGATGGTTCTTTCAAACGAAAAGCAAAACCAAAGTCATGACCATTTAAAGATTGATGCTTTTTTTTTTTCCCCCTCATAAAAGGTGAGGAACTAGTCCTAGTGACCCAGATTGGGTCATTATATGATATCCATCTAGAGTCTCCTGTGGTTTCAGTTGCTTAGAGAATGCTTTTACTCTTCTCTCTGTTCTTCTCTATAGTGTGTTCTGCTTTAAACCACTGCCCCTTCCCTTTGCATAGGTGGCTGTTTTCAGGTGATGGCTGAACTGGTTCTTATGGAGTCTTTTGTGATGGAAGGCATTAGGTCAGAGTAAGGTGATGTTCAGAGGCAGGAGGTCTTACCTCTCTCGGAGCCAGATAGAGCTAATTTTCAAATGAGGACCTGCAGCTGAATGTGGCTCTTGCAAAAAGATGCTGTATGTCCTCTGTAGAAAAGCTTAAAGCCTCTCAATAACAAACCCTTACTCCCCTTAGTCCAGCAGTCTTTATAAAGCTTGATTTTTGAGTTACGTTGTTAAAACGGCCATATGTTGTTTTACTGTGAACCTGTACATATCAGATGATGTTGGCTTTATTTTGAAAACTAAACAATACTCACATTTTTGTCAACAGACTCTTAGTCACTTGAGCCATTGATCAAGTGAATATCAGAACAGAGGGTAAGAACAGGGCATGTGAGAGAGCAGCGCTGTGTTCACCAGCACTCCTGGTGAATCAGTAAGTTCCTTGAAAGGGCTGCTTAAAAGTCTTGTTTGCCAAAGAAGTGCTGAAGTTTCCTCTCAGCCTGGATTTGGGCACAGTTAGCAGGCTGTCCTTTACAGCATCTGTCAGTCCTTGCTCCTTGCTGGAAGTCCCAATGGTGAGAAACAATAGCAGAAGCTTTTTGCTTATATCTGAGAGTTGCAGGCACTGTGAGCAACAGCAGAGACAGGGAGAAGATGAAAGATGAAAGGTTCCTTATGGTCCAGATGCTTCCAGCATCCGTTCAGTCAGTAAGAATACAGCGCATGTCAAGTTGCTGCAGCCAGCTACTCGCTGACCACACCCAGAGAGGAAGAAATCTTCTGTCAGTCCAGATCTCTTCATTTTTCTCTTTGTACAGACTGAAGGGAAGGTGTAAAGGGAGGCAGAAGCTGGAAGCTGTATTGCTTCAGCCAGCAGGAACAACCCTTGCTATAGATATTCAAGGGAGGGACACTGACTTCAAGGCAATTAGTGAGTGGATTACTTGGTGAGCAAAGGAACAGGCAGGTAAAGATCCGCTGGCCATAACCCCAGAGTGTGATATTCTACATCTAAAATGAAAGCAGCATAAACTGGGACACAAGCTAAGGAAAGCTTAGTGGCAGTGGAGAAGAGATATAACTTTCATCCTAATTTGCATACAGGTGATTGGCCACTTATCTACAAGCATACAAAGGAACAGGAGTTGATCATACTGCTGCGGCATGAGTATTAAATCCTCCTCGGTCATTCTACTTGTGCAGAACTGCTGGAGCTGGGCCTGAACCATATTCTGCTGTTCAGACCCCCTGCTCAGTTCTGCAAAAGCGTGGTGGCAGTGGCTGCATCTGGTATTGTAACACAGTGCAGCTAGATCCTCCATCCAGTGAGTACTCAGACTTACAGAGATACCTGACCCAAAACTACACATAGCCAAGGTTGTACACAAAACCAGCAGTTAGCTGGTTTACTAGAGGAGGTCGGCGTGAGTGTAGTTGCAGCTAGAGTAATTTGTTTTGGAGTCGGAGCTTCTGGTGAGAGATTTATGGCATTGCTATGGAAAAGGAAGGGCAATTTCTTGCAGTAGTCTGCAGAAAACAGAAAGCACAAGGCAATCACAACACAGAGAAAAAAGCCTTTAGACAGAATCCACTCATAAGGCAGTTTCTGTTGTGGTCATTTTTTTGCTGTATTAGGTGTGTGCTTTATCTCTTCCTTGTCCTAGTATTACTTGTATGTTACTGCAGGGACAGCAAGAGAGTTACTGCTTCTTGAAATTGTTGCAAACGAAGGAAGAATGAGACTCCCAAATGCTCCATTAAACAAATTAGTCACCAACTATGTTTGGCTAGTGTGGAGTGTGACTTCACTTCTGTCTTTTTTAATTTTCCTTTCTTCTTTGGTGGTCACCAAATGTCTTCAACAGCTGGAGCAGAGCAACTTTGTTCTATTCTGCACTCATGCTGCTGGTCTTCGCAATCACTTCCAGTATTTGGTGGTAACCATCTTGGTGAGTTGCATTTCTCTCTCATATTTCATTTGGTAGCTGGTTGTCACTGATTTTTGGCACAAAATAACAGAGGACAAGAAGAGTTTTGTAAAGCTATAGCATCTTTTCCATTGCCCTTTTGAAATAAAGCTGGTGTTCCCTGCTGTATTTAAAAAAAAATAATACTTTGGAGCTTTTAATTCATTCCTTGATGATTTTACCTGACAGTTACTTTCTACTCCTATAAAGAGCAAAAGCTGCTTCCAGAAAGGAGGTCTGGAATTTTAGCTCCTTTTTCCCCTTCCCCATTCTGATATGCTACAAATAAACCAACTTTAATTTGCATATTCATACACATGAGCCATGTGGGCTCAGCACCTTGCAAGGATAAATATTTAAAATAGCCAGAGATGAAGATTCCTCTCTAGAGCAATTGGCAGGGTAATAAAAAGATCTTTTTCAGAGCCTTTTTTTCCTGGCGTGCAGAGGTAGAGTTCTGCTTGCTTAGGTGATATTTGTAACTCAGTTACACCCTGCTCCTGTAGTACATGATTTACTTTATGATTACAAGTATTATTAGTTGAAAACTGCCATTTTCATCCTTTTGGCCAAAGTCCTTTTAACACAGGTAGAACACTTAATGTTGCATAATTACTGGGATGTGCATGTACAGCACTTTTGAAATACTTTGTAGGGAATTTGTCTACCATATAGAATACTGCAGCAGTCATTTTCAGGGAAGCTTTTGCATGATTCTGACCCATTTAGACCAGAGACTTTGTGGAACCATCTGAGGGGTACTTCATTTCCACTTCTTGGTCCTATCTTCCCACCCTTTCTACCCCTTTTAGACTCTTCCTTTCCCACATTACAGGACAGATTTTTTCCAGTGATTAAAAACCGAACTGTTGTAGAGCAAGGGATGACTGACGGTTATCTCAAGGCTCTGCGAGTAACGGGCACCAAGAAGAGAGACAAGTGACAGTAGAGTTAAAGTCGGTAAAGAGTGAAATAGAACTGTAACAGTGAGATGACATTTGAGTTTCAGCCAATTGTAAGATTGTCGTTAGTAGCAATATGTCAGTGAATTGGTACTACATTGCCTATAGTTGTTGCTGCTACCAGGTGAGTACTACAGTCTATGAAATGGTAGTGTTGTCTGGAAGCGAATATTTCTCTTACAGGTGGTTCCTAACAATAAATACATAGTATAGGATATGCACTCTTAAGTATATCTTGAGATAATTCTACCTTGCACTTTGACTTTCTTCCCGTACGATGGGGCAGAGCTTATTTCACTTATTGTTTGTCAGGTGCAGGTAATGAGGCAAAAGGCATTAGCATAAAGTATGACTATTTGTAATATGCTCAAACTTTAATGACTGTTCATATAGAGCTTTAAGTGCTGAGGCTTACATTAGGAAAAGGAAATTTTAAGATGCTACCTTCTGATACTTGACTGTGGAAAACCCTCTCATGGATGGCTTTTGTTTGTAATATATTATAGTAAATTTAAAAAACCCAAACCCACTAAATGATGAGGGGAAACAGGAACTGCAAGTTCACTTTCCTTTCAGGCCATAATATACTAGACAGAAGATGTCTCTGAGCCCTGCAGCTGAAGCTGACAGTGGCAGTAAGCACAGTACAGCTATGTTTTTTGTCAACTGTAGGTATCGGCAGCTGTGAGCATTCCCTTCTGGCAGAAGTTTCTGCAGCGATTTGGCAAGAAGTGTGCAGCATGTGGGATTTCGGTAAGCGGATCCTTAGAGAAAAAAATCTGCTCATGCTCACTTCGGTTGAAAACTGGAGCCACTTCAGGAACTCTTTCAAGTGCTTCTAACCTCAAGCTACATTAAATTTGCTCAGTTTCAAAGTTTGTTTTAAATCGTCATACCAAATTTCAGACAGATTCTGAGTTTCTGAGGGAAACTTTTGAGAAATGGATGGATGCTGAAGGAATGTCCCGGTTTAGTTAAGAATCTAGACAAGCTTTGCATTTGACTGCTCTTAGAAGCGACCCCCAGGGACGTTTTCTAAATTCAAATCTGTGCTGCCTCAGGTTGACAAGTTACCTGTTGTACAAGACTTGTTTTGTCTTCGTATATGGTGCTAAGTTGTGCACATCTGTACTTCAGTCACAGAGGAAACGGGAGTCTGTTACACATCCTTCTCCAGAAACACAAGGTGGCAGGGGTGCTCACATCCCGCTGAACAGAGCTGGACAGTTATTAGTGAAGTAAAGAAATAGGTGACCTCCTGAGAAAAGAAGCCTAGTTTAACCTTGACACAGCTCTGCAAAGCCAGCTCAGTGAGCCTGCCCTCGTCTCTGATGGATTATTTTAAGTCCTTCACTTAGTGCAGACAGCAGCAATTTTCTGTCATCATCCTCAGCGAGTCATTGTATAGGCCTTGTTCCTCCCCATTTTTTGCCTGTTTACCTTCAATTACTTATGAAAGAGGAAAGAAAAAGTGTCTGCCTTGTGCACAACAAAGCATAAGGCCTTGGAAAATCCCGCCTGAAGCTCTGTCATAATCTGAACAAAGCTGAAAAATTTAGGTCTGGTGACAATTGTTGCATATAATTGAACAGTTATAATTTCTGGAATTAAAATCTGTGTGTTGGAATGACTTCCAAAGAATCAGAAATAACTTCAAAACCCAAGTTCCAAATATGTGGAATTGTTCAGTGTTTTGAAGTAGGCATCTGGAATCCAAGTCCCATCCTCATTTCTTTTTCCCACTTGAGCAAAGAGAATTGCCAAAAGCAGTGTTGGACCATTGACCAGACCAGGGAATGCAGATTTCCTCCTTAGGAAATCTGCTTCTCTGTCTACTTGGCTATGAAAACTGCTTTCTTCAACCAACTTGGCTCTATGAATTTAGTTTAACATGGCTGGAATGCCTGTCAGCACCTCTGTAAACATGGTTTAACTTAATTTTACAGTTGAGTTACTTGACTGTATTGTGGTCTAAGTGGGGGATGGGTTGAAAAAAAAGCCCTCTCTATTTCACCTTGTAGACATTTCTCAAGGGACTCGGTGTGTGCTCACTGATGTATTTTGTGTCTGGCAGTGCATCACAGGCGCTTCCTATGCTACCACCTTGTGTGATCTGTGCAACTAATCTGCTCGCTCTCACTGAGAAATAAAATTGTGTCATTTAAGGGTCTTAATGCCTGTCACTTGGGAAAGAGACAGGAGAAAGCAAGGGTTTTTTTCTCCAAAACTTTACTCAGCTTTCAGGATGAAGATGTAATTTGAAATTCAGTTTCCTGAAAAAAATTTCACACTGATCCAGACTAATTTTTCCTGTTGAAGTGGTTCTATGGTGAAGAGACCCCTGAGAGAGTATGGAAGACAGGGTAGGTAGCTAAGCAACAACAACCTTGGCTTCCTTGCTTCCTTCCACCGGTCTTACTAATTCCTCCACAAGAGATGACCAACAGTCTAAGTTCTGACTAAGTATCTAAACTTCTTAAAAGTTGAAAGCCTCCGCTTTCTGGAAGTACAGGGTCATACCCAAGCGAGATCCTTGATAGCATTCTTCCTGTGATCAGGTATTGCACAGGATAGAAATTATTCTCTTCTGTTTATTTGCTTCTGCTTCCATGCTCTATGTTCATTTAGATTGTCTGCTCTGCCCTCACGGGGCAAACGCTGAACTTAGAATCAGTTAGTCTCTCAGATGGTGACTGGGAGTGAAGCTGTCATAAGAAATTTAAGACGTGTGGCAACTTGTTTGTTCATGGTTTTGGCAAGGTGTCTAGCAGTGGAAGATCGTGCTCTCTCACAACTCTAGCTTCCATCCTAGCCAATAATAGCTTTTGGCTGTGGGTTTTGGAGGACTTAGTAAAAAATGTCCCCAACCTTTTCACCTCCCCACATGTAGACAGTTGTTTATTTGCCACCTATCAGCACATCTTAGCTGCACTTTTGCCTGATTTGCCCTTCATCGTGTGCTGCTGCACGGGCCAGTACCACCTTTAGCACCCCAGCAGGGTCGCCTTCCATAGGGCTGCCAGAGAATGCGTAGAAGACACACGGTAACTGTAGGTATCGGTTATGACTCGGAGGGCAGCAGCGCTGTCAGTAGGGAGCAGGGTGCCAATAATGGAGTATTTGCTTTACAAGTAGGGAAGAAGGAGCTGCATTAGATGTTTATTGCAGCAGGAGCACTGCCCCCGTGATTGCACCACCATCCCCTGAGTGAGACTTGAGGGCACTGCAGCCTCAGCCCTGCAGGCTGTGCTTCTCTTTCAGTCGAAAATTACAGTTACAACGATTATTATTATCGATCCAGAATTTTGTTTAAGTGCTTTGGTTTCTGAGTGGGTGCCTCATGTGGAGCATAAGGCAGTCATAAAATTGCTTATAGGCAACATAAAATCTTGTATTGCTGGAGTGCTCTCTTGTGGTGAAATAACGATTTTGCCACGGCACTGGGCTAATGTAAGGATTATCTGTCTGTGCTTGGAACTTGCAGTCAGGAAAGGTTATTTTCTGCCTCCTTAGGTTAGGAGCAAATGCTTTAGACGGGAAATGCATTTAAAACATAAACATAATGGATTAGACTCCAGGACTCCCAGAATCACTTCTCATACAGAACTGTAAATAGCAGTGCTTAGAGGAATCACTCTCTGTGAAAGCTCTTCTCATACCCTCAACTCCCAAGCTGCAAGTATAGAGGATTGAAACACTTAATGTTGAACTAATCCCCCGTCATTAAAAAGCCCTGTAGATAAGCCCCTGGTTCTGGATTCTACACGAGCTGTGCCCATGGTTCACAGGCATGGGAGATGGAGCATATGATTGGTACAGGACAGCTGGGCCGTACGCATTCAATCAGCATTTAAAATAGTGGATTTTCCATCCTGTAAGCCCATTGCCTCAAGCTGAAGTTGAGGAAGTCTGGCGGTTTTATGTACTGCCAGAAAACAAATCCTGAGCATCCCAATTAAGTTTGGTTTTGAGGGTAGCCTTAGTGACTTGTGCAATGTTATGAGCACATCTGGCTGGGCAGACTGGGACTAAACCAACACCACCTTCCTAGTTTTAGTTCTTGCCGAGCACAGAGATTGCTTTAAAGTGGTTATTGGAAATGAAGGTGTAAGCAAGCTCGTCTTCATTTAAGACTCAGGATGATCTATGAAACGGGATATTTAAAGTTTAAAATGACCGTTGAACCCCTGCCCCTCCCCTTGAAATGCAGTGTGATGATGTTTCAAGGCTTTGTCTCTCATAGTAAATTAAATAGTTCCACTGGCCTAGAATAGAAGCTGGTGTTTGATCATCTCTGTTACTAAATTGGCAGAAAAATCTCAGTGCAAGCTGATTAGCAATCTCCCAAGAAGGATCTGGGCACAGTTTGGGAACTAGCCCATGTAAGGACTCTTCACAAAAACTATTTATATGGCCACACTTCTTATGAAGACTGAATGTTTAGGAGTATGAATGTGGCCAGGGTCTGCCAGTTGGCCTCGTGACTGATAAATGGACTCATGGGACTGTTGAATTTACTAGTACTGTTACAGCCCTAATACTGCCAACAGAGAGGGCACTACCACGGCTTGTCCTGTATTTCTCTTATTCTTCTGGATAGGTAAAACCAAACTGGGTCGGGGCTCTTTGGAAATGCCATTTCACCAAACTATTGCTGTGTGTGAACTGTTTTGTAACACGATCTTCTGTTGTGAAGGGAACAATCCATATCCCATTGAGCAGTGCATACTGTAAGTTAGATGTACTGTTTTTCTTCTTCCTCAGTGGATGATTCCTTTTGCAGTCATGCTAGTGACCATTCCAAACCTGATCCTGGCTTACTTCGTGGCCTTCGTCTCTGGTCTGAGCATTGCAGCATCTCTTCTGTTGCCATGGTAGGATAATTTTACATATGAGGGGTGGAAGGGGGGTGTGTCTACATTACATGGAATTTGCCTCTGAAAGCTTCAGAATTTGATAAGAATCATTTCCTCCAAGAATCTTTTTCTGCCTTTATAACAGAGGCTGTTTGCAGTGATGTGACTTAAGTTGCCCTGCTGTTAACAGATTACACCTATTGTAACTGTGGCTGCTCTTTATGTATAAGAGTACGTAGATGAACCACTAATCTAAGTAGTTATAGAACTTGTGATGAAGTTAGAGAAATCAATGATGCTGAGCAATTAAGAAGATAGCAGAGGAAACATAAGCCAAGCTATGTACCCCTGCTTGAGCAGTCCTCAAATAGCACAGGGATATGATTAAAAGAAACAGAGAATTCAAGGTCCTTTGCTTCTGAGGACTGAAAATATGTGGGGAAAAAACTAGTCAAGGATGAGCTGGATGGAACACTTCCTCTCCACAGGAAATAATTATTATTCAGGTCAAATTGACCAGAAAGCAAGACCGTTGCTGAGAGCTGTTTTGCATTACTCATCTGTACAAAGCCCTGAAAACTCCAAGTGATCATGGAAACAGTTTGAAATAAGCTGTCAGACTACATAAGGTTTTCCTCACAAATGGTGAGAAGCCCTTTTTTCCAACAACAAGTTATGACATATATTGGAAATAAAATGTCAATTCACAATTGACATTTGAGCAGTTTCGATTCTGGTTCCCCATTAGTAAATTCAGCCTCTTTGAAGTAGAGAGAGAAGAGGCCTCAATGGTTTCTGAAAATTTTGTTGGCTTGTCAAAACAGTTTTCAGAGCAAAACCATTCAGAGATTCAGAGTCCCTTGAAATCTTAAGAAATGTGGGGTTTTGTTGTTCTGTTTTTTCATATCACAACTTCTGATTGGAATGACAGTCTGTCTAAAGAATCCTGTCACCTCCCAGCAAGTGTTTGCTATTTTTTTAGCTGGTTTTCTACTTTATAATATGTGGCCATGTGTTTATTACACTGATTTTTGCCCTCCTGTCCCTCAGTAGGACTTTTTGAACTGGATTCTTTCATGTGTGTGACTACATCAATTGGATCTTAAAAAGGGAGGGGGAGTGTACTATTTCACTAAGTTTGGACTTCGAGAAGAGATTTTGACTTGAGTTTTTCTTTTATCTTGCTCATCCCTAGGTCGATGCTGCCTGATGTTGTTGATAACTTTCGCCTGCAGAATCCTCATGGAAAAGGGCATGAAACCATTTTCTATTCTTCCTATGTTTTCTTTACCAAGATGTCAGCAGGAATTGGCTTAGGAATTTCTGCAGCAGGCTTGGAGTAAGTAACACTGTGTTTCCACTTAGCAGATCTACTCTGAAAGTGTTCTGAAGTTACTCTGCCTTTACCCTGTGGAGTTAATTGCCTTTTTGCCCTGAGCCTGAAAGTGCCAGCAGTTCCAGATGTCTCACCACTAAAGACAGGATTGTTACCATCTAGGCTAGACCACTGAGCATTAGGTTGCCTGTCCTAACATGTTCCAGTTCAGAAAGACTTGACTTCCTGTTGGGTTTTCCTCTTTCCAAATTAGTCATGTAAATTTTAGTGGCTTATACGAGTAAAGAACTAAACATGAAAGCTCATCAAATGAAGGTCCCCGGGAAGTGATACAGCTGCTTTATTCATTCCCTGTTGCATTTGGGCTGGACTGTGTGTACAAGCTTGTAAATCTTCCCAGGGATTGGAGCGCTTCCAGGGGTAGTGGTCTGCTCAACATAAAAGGATCACCAATTCCTGCATGGTTTAGGGAGCTGGACATTGAGCCAAGTCAGGGACAGAGTCTTGCTCACAGCTCTGGTCACCTGGACCTTGTCAGTTTGGAAGATGCTTTGTGTTTTCCTTCCACTTTTGCCTTGTCTGTTCTGACTAGACAGGTTGAGAGGAGTGGTCGGACATCTCCTGCCCTGCTTTTGTGTGTGACCTGGCAGAAAGGGCCTTTGCCTGTAGCTGCTACAGCCCACATGCACACAACAAACACTTGGAAGGGAACTTGTCTGAAATACTGGCTAGCCCTTGGCTCCAAGTTAGCTTTTGGTAACCAGAATGTTTTGCTTCAGGGCCCTCAGCTGAAGCTGCTAAATAGCAGGCAGTGCTTGGGTGAACACTTTGGGCTTAGGAGTTTTAAATGCTTACTACTAACAGCATCAGACAAATCACTCTTCACCCATTAGCCCCTTTTCAACTGCATTCCAGTTAGCTTCCAGCAATTTGCCAATGGAGATGTTTGTGGGAGAAGACAGAGTGATGCCAAAAGAGCTGTAATTTTCATAGGTGCATGTTCAGAGGAAAATAAACTCATTCCACAAATTTGTAACGGGAATTTGAGTATATCAGCAGTTGTGGGACTGCATGGAAGCCCTGAACCAATGAACTGTGTGCACCTAACTCTAAGCACTTGAGTAAATTTGTCTATCTTGAGAAGAGTGCTTAAGTATGTGTTTAAATTAAAGTCAATTATTGCTGTTGAAGTCGGTCAGATTATTTGCATACTTTTAAGGCAGAGCCGAAATAGTTTGCTGAACAGGAAACACATAACAGATCAGTTTCCTTACATGGGATTCCATGCTCCTCTTAGTAGCTAAATGTTATGTAATGATAATGAGAAAATGCAGAGGTAATGCAGTTACCTGAAATCGAGGACAAAAATGAGATTTGAAAAACAAGATTTGAAACATGTAGAGGGGGAAGGAAAATAAAAAAAAAGAGGAGGTATTGGAAAAATAGGGGAAAAGTCTTGAAGAGTGTTGGGGGAAAGAAGGGAGCCTTCAGATGAACTTTGGACATAACTTTTGCTATGGACACACACCACTGTTACTCCCATTTATTCAGGTTTACTGGATACAAGCCGGGGATATGCAGACAATCCAGTGATGTGATCCTCACGCTGAAAATCCTCATTGGAGCGGTCCCTGCTATTCTCATCCTTGTAGGTTTATTTATTCTTCTTTTTTACCCAATCACTGAAGAAAGTCGGAAAGAAACAAAGCTTGCGCTTGAAGTGTTAAGGTAGGTTTGAACTGGCAGTGAGCAGCAGGAAGGGCACCACAGCAGCTTGTAGTCATCCTGGGCAAAAAAATGTATTAGCTACCAACGTGCATCTCTATATTCTTTACAGCAAAAGCAAGCAATACTCTTATTAGTTGAATTATTAACTGCATGGTACCGTTACATGCTCTGGTATCTTATTCTTGTAGTATAGTACTGCCTGCTTAGAGGACCATTTATCAGCTATATCAGCTGCTGTATTTTACTTTTTCTCTGGGGTGATGCACAAGGCACTGTTGCAGTACAGGCTTTCAAGCCAGAACTAAAGAACAGTCTATATAGGTAAAATTTCTGGAGAAAATGTGAGTAGTTACAATTTACTTGTATCTAGAAGAAAATGGGATCTTGACTGCATTCTTGGTGTTTTATGGTGTGTAAGAAACATCCAAACCAGAGGCGTAGGCAGGAAAGATCGTGAGAGAAAAAGAAAGGGCAGCTTTGAGCTGTTGTTTCTCTTTTTACCCTATTGCTCTCCTCTCCTTCTCTTTCCTCCCTCTCCAAAGAAAATCTTGCCTAGCTCAGAATCATCCACCTCTGTCAAATGGAGTCGTGGTGGACTGAGGACATATATAAGAACAGTCTATCCCAGCAGATTGACGGATGAATATCAAAATACATTGTTACTGTCTTGTTTTTATTGCAAGTTACTGGAATTGGAAACTAATTTCCATGCTAAGGGATCAATTCCAGGACGTAAGTGTGGGTATCTGGGACCACTTCACTGCCCTAAGGCATCTAAGAAGTACCTACATGGGGTTGGCAGATATACCACAGGCCTCTCATGCATCAGCTGCTTTCTCAAGTGGCAGCTGCACACCAGAGAGGACAGGCTAAGTAATCTGAAATGGGACTGTTCCCTCTTTTTAGGTGCTTTAGTCACTGTCCATGACAACTACACCATGCTGATGGTTCTCAGTTGTTTGAGATTGCCAAAATCTAGCTTGATTAATTAGCAATAAGAGCCAGAAGTCTGGTCACATGTAATTTGTTCTGCTTTTAACAGAAGGAGCCATCAAAGCACAGAGAACCTGGATGACCACAAAGAGGACACCTCAGTCTGAAAGCTCTGAATACGACTTTTCACATCCCATGCACAGACTCTGTGAGAGTCTTCTGGGTCACTTCTCTCCTCACATTTTGTTGAAAAGGGTAAAGGATGGTTCTGACACAGTCAGGAATGAAATCGAGAGGGGACACCACCGTGCAAAATGTGTATCTAACACCACGCACTGTGCTAAAAAAGACTTTACAAATGTTCCAGAATGTAAGCTACTGAAGGCTTGGGTTATTTTTGTTTGTTTTTCAGTGATTAACAGAAAGCTCGTTGCAATAAGAGATTCTGTGGACTTGTAAGAAAGCATAAATGTGATGCACCACCCAAACCTCAACTGATGTGATATATGTAACCCTTAGAGGCTTGGGTGGATTTTGACCATAATTTCTACCTATAAATCACACACTAGTGTGTTTGGAAAGCACTTGGGAATCCTGAAGTATATAAAATTAGCATTTACATTGTTTTGAAATGGAGCAAATCACTGGTGCAGACATGTTTTATCACGGAGTTCTTCTGAAAGAGATTTTGATGTAATTTAACTTTATAGATTTTATATGAAATGGAACCTTACATTTCCCATTACTGGAGTTCCTTACTTCTGAAATCTGTAAAGTGATCTTTGTCAGAGAATGAGTACTTAACATTTTCAAACCCAACATTTCCACTCAGGATGCCCCAGATCAGTAGTACCTCTCAAAAATTAGACTATGCCATTCACATTTCTGTAAATTTTGGCCTTTAAGTGATCATGATACTCATCCATTCTCATGTGGTGTAGGCGCTCTGCCTCACAAAACACCGTGGCCTGGCTGTTACTCTCAGCTTGCACACGGTGTTTTGTAATAATGAGATTACCCTTGACCTTCAAATGGTGACTATTTTTTTCAGTCAGGGATATCATCATGCTTGAGATACATGAACTGAAACCTTGTTTTCGATGTAGATTCACGCTGCTGAAGACATTTTGTAGATGAAAGACACCCCTAACCTCAGGCACTTTCTGGAGCACTAGAGTTTAGATCTGGTCATTCTGGGCTGCTTCTGTAGTCAGTGGAGATACAGAGACCTCCAGAGGCTGACTCCAAACTTAAGCTGAAATGACTGGACTCTGAAAACGTATCTAAATCTGGAGTGTGATGAATCCAAGAGTTAAAGGCTCATTTGACTTGAAGAAATGAGCCCAGTGCAAGACAAGACACGAATTTACAGCCCACTGGCCTCACTGTAGGAATATGTGGCAGGATGCCTTTATTTTGTAGTAGAAGTGCCTTTGGAGGACTGGCTTGCCACTGCTTGGGAGCACTTGTGGTAGGTGTTACTGGGGGTAGTGACCACAAGTAATTTGCTCAGGGCCTTCCGGGAAGTGACTCACAATGCTGGGACTGGAAACTGGGAAATCTTTACTGAAAGACACTGTGAAGTAAAATGAGTGCATCCACTGAGCGTCTTATTAAGTTTAATACTGAAACCTTTTCAGACAAGTTTGAAGTCTTAAGGCCTAATGAACTTGTCCTAATTCAGCAAAACACAATCATGAGTGAGATGTAAAGAATGTATTTTGAGTGTGGGGGGGTAAGAGTTAACTAGGTGTAAGACTTGTGCTGAATTGACATCTAAAGCTGAAGTGGTTTGTTTCAGTTCTTGGACAAATCAAGATTTGTATGCCTGGGGCATATGTGTTTACAACAATAAAAACCATAAGCCTGTTTACAATTTTGAGTCTGATGGAATTTGAAACAGCAGATTTACTGCACTTTGAAGTAGGTAAGTTATGTAGTAATATCACATAGCTCCGAAACATCATAGAAAAGCGTTTTGGGGGTTTGATTTATTCTGTAATATTTGTGTGGTTCTGAATAGCCTTCTTTAAAAACAATCACAGGTCCCAGTAAGGGCTGTTAATGTTTTTTTAATGGGTTACGTTTTCAGCTACTATAAATCTGTAGCTACAAGGCAGCGGATCTGTGTCAGTTTACATAAGCTGAATACTTAGCCCAGTGATAAAAGGGTTGCAGAAACTGCTGGCTGTGGTTGATTGGAGTGATTTGAACGTGGCTTAAGATATTATTTCTAGATCAGTTGTGCAGTTGCCTCTAAATTGCACAACACCCAATCTGAATTCAGACTTTTGCAAGGTAACTGCGGTCAGTTGTAAACCTTCTGCCTCTTCTCCAAAGGGACGGTGGGATATTTATCTGACAGGGATGTACTCAGTCCTCCTTTTGCATATGGTAGCAATAATGGGAACTGCCAAATTAATATAAAAAGCTTCTGTAGATGAAATGTAGCAGAGTATTTTCACATTTTGAAAATCTCTTTATTTTACTTGATTATCTGAGCTGTGATTTTGTTAATAAAATGAATGTATTTTTTGTAAGTAAAAAGAATGAAGGAGCAAGTGCAGGGTAATTTTTTTTTTGTAATATTCTTTTTCCTAGGGCTTCGTGTTGGTGCTGTAGAATGAATGAACTTTGTATGTCTCCTTGTCAGTTTTAAATGATGTATATGCCTTAACGTATGTTCAGAACACGTGACTGAAAGAAGCAGATTCTTATATTGACAACCATTCAGATTAAACGCTAATCTAATATAAACCTCCTGCCTTGCACTGATTGGCAGTAACAGGGGCCAGGTTCAATCCCCAGGGGCTCTCATTCAAGTAATACCCAAATACAGTCCTAAGGATGTGGGAGATCGGATTAAACCAGCCGGGTGCCGTATCGACAGCACTTCCCCACCCGCACGCAGCCAGGCCCAACAAATGGATTTACACAGACAGAGGAAGAAAAGAAAAGGATAATGGAGTTACGTGTCACAGGGTGGACCCTTGTAAAGCAAACCACACCCATTCCTGCCCTTGCTGTAGTATAGTGATGCCAGCCCCGATCTCTTCTCTACTGGGCTGATTGCTGGCAGAGGCAGTAGCTGAGCTATTCACTTGGCTTCGCTTCCAGTTTCATCCCCCTTCTATTTTCTACCTGAAAATAACATTGAAACCTCCCAAGGTTGTATCGCCTTCCTGGGTGGTGCGGCTGGTGATCAGTCTCACCGTGGGTCGCAGCTAACCACAGAGGTGAGCTGCTGTTCCCTGTCAGGCACTGAAGGAGGGGGTTGCTGTTGACCACTGCCACCAGCTGTGTCTCCTGCCAACCACGTTCTCCCACCTTGGTGTACTCGGTCTGCCCCTGAGCTTACTGATCTGCCATGGCTTAGGTGGATTAGATCAATTCTGCTGAGTCCCCCACTTTAGTGGGTGAATGCCACCTTGGACATATGTCCTGGGGGAATCGCTGAAGGCTGGGACCTTCTGTGTCAGGTCACTGGGTTTTCAGGAAGGGCTCTGTAGATTTGAGAACTAATTCCTTAAGTCACTCATGCACCTTATAAGAATTGCTGCTAGATTCAATCCCTGCTGCATCCTCTTGTCTCTATTCACCACCCGCATTCTGAGTAAAATAGTTGAAGTGGACAATGTTTTAAAGCCAAAACCTGTGGATTTTGGATCATAGTTTGTTTCCAAATGTCACTTACTCATCTCCTTTTCTACTTGCCTTTCTAGGCCAGAGATAGAAACTGCAAAATTAAATCAATCTTCTTGAGAGGAGGGGATTCCTTAAGAGAAACTTGGGTCCTTTAAGACCTGGTACTTGTTGTCTAGCTCTTTGAAGATGAGGAAGACAAGGCAAGTTAGCTCAGAGTCTGATCAAGTAGAGTACAGACAGTAGCAGCCTAGTGTATACTGGGCAATCACATACCTCATATGGATATCATATCATAGATATGTACAAAACAGTCTCAGAGTGTTACAGCAGAGTCTTTCCCTTCAGAAATCTTCTGGATTGACTGATGGAAAGGTCAGTTGGATTTATACAACTGGCAGATGAGGGAGGGAATTTTGTTGTTCTGCAGTTTTTGAGATCACAAGTTCTACAAGCTGCACTGAATGCTTTTTTTTTTTTTTACCTTTACTTCCTGCAAGACCACAGTTCAACTGTCTAGCACGAGTGCTGAGTATTATGGTTACAAAAATGTCTGTAAGTTTAGCTCCAAGTATGAAATCAGTTCTCACATCATTAAGCACAAAATCTGCTGCATAAAACAGATGCTAATTCACTGGGAAGCTTCATTAAAAAGACAAAGCAGCAGCATGTGACTGTGTCCCTGAGGCAGAGGAGGAGACTTTTTGCAGTGTTGCACCTGAGAATTTACACTCTCTGAAGACACAAACTGGCAGGACACAGAGCTGAAGAAACCAACCTCTTGGCAACTCAGTCCATTTTAACCGCAGCTGCTCTGTGGCTGCTCAGTGGCCGAGGGAATGGCAGGACTAGAGCCTCATGCTACTGGGAGAAACTTCTACTGGAGGTTCCCAGCAAAGCCGTCCCAAGGACAGCTGAACAATGTAAAGAAAACATCATCCCCTGAGTCTTCAAATTATTGATTAAAAACT
>JAAGNO010002354.1:0-11510 GCA_033439905.1 Ceryle rudis
TAACGGGAGGAGAAGGGGAGGGGACAGCCAGAATCGCGGGGAGAGGGGGCGGCTGGAAGAGGTAATAAAGCCGAGGAGGAGGGGGAGGCGGGCGAGCGAAGCCAGGGAGAGCCGGGAGAGCGAGGATGGGGCACGGGGCGTGAGCGGCGGCCGAAGGGCGGCGGTGCCCGGCGGCGGTGTGCTGCCCGTGCGGCGGCAGCGGCAGTGAGCCGAGCCCCGCCATGGGCTGCGGGGGCAGCCGGGCCGACGCGATCGAGCCCCGTTACTACGAGAGCTGGACGCGGGAGACCGAGTCCACCTGGCTGACCAACACCGACTCCGAGAGCCCGCCGCAGGAGGGCGGCAGCGCCGAGGCCGGCGGCCGGGAGCAGGGCGCCCCGCGCCCCGGTGAGTGGGGCCCTGCTGCGGGCGGGCACCGCGGGTCTCCCGGCAGGGGACGGGGACAGACTGTCACATACGTGCAGAGCTGTAGTGCATGTAGTTGTGTACATCCACCTGTCTATCCGCTTTACCTGCTTTTTTTGGAGACTGTATTTTTCTACCCACACCAAGAAATGTAAGCGCCAAAGTGAGTGCTTAAAAATGCCGTGTGCTCGGCCCAGCAGCACCGTCCCCTCAGAGAATCTTCTTGTTTCCCGCTGGCCCCGTCGCTCTCGGGCAGTGCCGCGAAACCGGCCGGCCGTGCTCTGGTCTCTTCTTTAAAGGAGCTTGTTCTGTATCCGGAGACCTTCTCCCGGTGGTGCTTGGTTATGAGGGAGCATATAAATGCCAGCAACTACATAAAAACGTCACCAGGAGGGAAGATAACTTGGTCTTTGAGGCTCTTGCTGTGGAATAATGGCTTTTTTTAAAAAAAACCAAACAACCAGACAAACAAAAAACAACAAGCAACAAACAAGTCATTTAGGAAATAGGTTTCAAATAAGGAAGGTAGCGATACGCCATCCTTTTTCCACGCTACCTCGAACTACGACGATACACAGAAAACTGAGCAGATGACGGGCTGCCCGGGAGCTGACCTGCAGGTTTGAATTGCCCAGTTCTTGTCAGTGTGGTACACTCCTAGTTGTGTGCCTGAGCTATTACAGCAGGTACAGGGATGGGAAAAGGAATGAGGAGCTCTGATATGATGTGAGGTTTAAAATGTGTTTGGAATTATGTGTTGCAGCAGCACCTAGAAATGTCAGTCTAGGTACAGAAATTCATTGTGCTAGATGTTGTACAAACACAGCATGAAAATGGTCACTGCCCCAGATAGATTATAATTTGTATATAAAGCAGTAAATTCCTATAGGCAGCTTCGGAGGAAAACAAGTAGCTTTGCAGACCTTTATCTTGAGCTACAAAGCTTGCCAGGAAGAAATGAAAGTGCAGGAGTGAAAATTCAGAAAGGTGGGCATCACAGGCCACCTGGAATAGGGAGATGGTGACTCTGTGCTGACTGAAACGTGACAGAGGGGGAGAGGTCATAAAGGGTCTGTGGTGTACACCTAAAGGCTAAAAAAAGGCTGTGGTAAAGGCACGTGAAATTATGAGAATTTGAAGTTGAGCTAGTATACAAAATGCTGTACTAAATAAGACCGTATAAGGAATTTAAGGAGGTTCAAGACTATGCTGGCCAGTAAGCTCGAATGACAGGTGACATTGTCTCCAGCAGTGAAGACTAAACACAGCAAGTGTTACATCCCTACCGATGCATAACATTCTCTTAGCCATGTTTACTTTGAGTTGGTGCCTAGACATAAAGGAAAGCCAGATAGTCCAAGATTTGGTATTGAATAGGAGGTGATAAAGAGGTAGATCAATAAGTATTCTTTCTACAAACATGTGGTAGTTGAATTTGTGTTTACAGATGAGAATACTAGAGGTAAGGAGAAGAGGACAACACTCAAGTCAAATAGAGACTGATTAGGGTAAGAGAAACTCTTTGCAAGAAAACCTTGCAGAAGAGATTAGAGATCAAGGGAATGAGGAGAGGACAGACTAGGACTTCAGAAGGGGTGAGAGTCACCCTCCAACATAACCATGGTGACAGCAGTTTAGGGAACCTGAGGAACGCACACTGGTCTCAGCTAGTGCCTTCAAAGTCACAAAGCACTTCACTGAGAGCTGTTGTAGGGTAAGGCTTGAGGTAGGAAATGACTAAGGAGAGGTACTCCAGGTACTAGGAACAGCACATTCAGTGAATTTACAGATGAAAGGGAGAGGAAGCAGCAATTGGAGGGGCAAATGAGGTCAAGTATGGGTTTAAGACATGCAGAGAAAAGCATGCCTTTATTGTGAGAACTGAAAACTATGGAAGAGTGAAAGACAAAAGGGCAGAGTAAAGGAGGGATTAAGAGCTGGATGGGGGAGATGAGGAGATGGGACATGACACTGGCATAAATGGAGGCAGGAAACTTCTGTAACTGGGACACAGAAAGGGAGGAGGCAGCTGAGGAAGGGGGGACGGGCCAAAGGAGGCTGGGAAGAAGAGGGTGGAGTTGTTCTTTGTCATTTTTTGCTTGGAATAAATTGGTGAAATTCTGTGAAGAAAGTAGAGGCGGGATGAAGGAAAAATTTCAGGGAAAAAACAAAAGCAGAAAAAGGTGGCCGTGATTGTCAACACGTTTCAATTGAGTGGAAAAAAACAACACCAGACTTTAGACGTTAAAATGGAAAGAGGGGTATGAAAGGATGTATGGTATAAAGGATCAGCAAGCGTATCAGTGAGGAAAGGGTTAGTAACTACTGTCTATTAATTTTAGTAACTCTAGCCCACCTCAGAATTTCATTATATCCTTCTCTTTTTGTCAGCCATCATATTTAGCTTTCTCTGTCTGTTGTCTTTGGAAATACATGTATTTGTGGAGCCAAATGTTTGTATGTTTTCTAAAGCATTTTTAGAGCTGAAACGTTATTTAATTGAAAAGGAAGTCATGAGGTTCTTCAATTTTCCCTTTGCTTTTCCTTTCTTCCTATTTCAACTGATACTTTCTTAGAATATTTGTTCTCTTCCCTACTTGATTTTTTAAATCCATTTTAATAAATTATATTGCAATTTCCCCTTTTTTTTTTTGCTTGTTTGTTTTTTACAGGAAGACATAGAGACAGTATCAGTTGGTATAAAATAGCTAAAATAAGGCAGACTTTTCCTAGGTTCACAACTCACTAACAGCCGTGAATAGAGGTGGCAGCAGCTTATTGCCACACACTGCTGAGACCTTGGCAATGATGAACAGGGTAAATTGATATGGTTGAAGAGGGGTAGAAAAGTAATAAATAACTTCATGAAGCACTGCAGGTGGTGAAATTGAAAGACATCTTCTAGAAGATACGCGTACGTACTGTTCATAGAGCGAGGAGGCTCCGCAAGGAGGAATAAAGGAGACTCACAGTGAGCCCATACAATAGAGCCGTTTCTCTTAAGAACATCCATTGCTATGTGAGCAAAGAACTTTTCACAGGATTCAGCTACTGCATAGCCTATAGCTGGAGAAAATAATAGGCTACATTTCTGCTTAGTAACTATCCCTTGATCCTTGCAACCCTTTGCACAAATTGCCTTCTCTTTAGAGAGTCTGATTCAGCTAAGTGGAAGTGTTAGCACAAGTAATGACTTTCTGGGGAAGTAAGAATCTGCAGTCCCCAGGGCAGTCACCATGGGTTACAAGCAGACTGCAGGGAAGGTGTTGAATTAACAAAAACTGCACAAAAACTGTCAAGTATTCTGGAACACTTTTGCGTAGCCTGCTGTGTTACATTGGGATAACTCATTGATGTAACTATAGAAGTGTGTGTGTGAGCTAGTAACTTCAGATGCACAACTTCCTACCAGAAACTAGTACTGTAAAAGCACTTTATACATCTGTTCAGTAGCAACTATTACCAATTTGTTTGTTTAAAGCAGGCTTTAAGTCATCTTATTTCTATTTCTTTCCATTATACAGTGACTAAGTTAGCTGCTGTATTCAATTATTTTTTCTTAATTATACTTAAAAGTGCCTCAGATTGGATAAAGCAGCGTGTTGCCTTGTGGTCAGAGAGATCTTACAGTCATGATTTACCTCATGGGCTGCAAATGCCTTGGGACAGGATCTCTCCTTACTGTTTTCCAACAGTGACCATCACAGAAAGACCCCAGTCTTGGCTGGAGATTGTTACTGAAATGCAAAAGAAAAGAATTAATTTTTAAATGATGAAGCAATCAAGTGAAAAATAATTCTTTTGTATAAGAACTGAAAAGCTGCGCATTGATTGCCTCAGGACTCAGTGGTTCAGTTCCTCAACCGTTCTTAAACAAAACATTGCTTTGGTTTTTTTATCATTATTTGACTCACAGTATAGGCTAAGTCTTTACAAACACAGACAGTTCATTTGTATTCTTCGGACTTTGCACTGTTTCTATAGTGAAGTTCTTTTTCGTGAAGCATCTTAAAGAAATGCATTATCCACGTTTTACACAGACTCACCTGATACACTTGGGAGAAAAACTTGTTCGTGGCATCAGCAAATGTGCCTCCAGTCAGTGGTGTGCCAGGAATGAAATCTGCAATTTAGGATCAGTTGGTGTCCTAGTGAAGACATTTGCAAAATAGCTGTGAAATGGGAGTAGAAGCATTCATTTATAAAATAAGTAAATAAAATCAGAGGAATACAGGAGAAATTTCATCACTGTCTAGCAATCTGACTGGCTAACAGTTTATCTTGCATAGTTGCCTTTAATATCATTGTACATTTATGAATAATTCTTGCTCTTTTCTCTGGGGTTACATGACCGGCTTACGCTGCTGCTCTGCTGTTTTCTAATCGCTGACAACTGTGGCAAGTTTTATAGGTCAAGTTCACCTTTGCAGCCAGGCTCCGGCCTCAGTATGCAGAATCCAGAGTTTCAGAGTTAACCTTTCACGGAGAAGTTTTTGAGAATTGCTTTTCATCCATTGCAGTAGGAGAACTGGAAGCAGCCGCAGCCGGGGCTGTGTGAACACCAGTTGCCATAACAACAGGGACTGGTGCTGGCTTGGACCGCAGCTGCAGTCATCTGCTCTTTCATTTACCAGGTATACATAAAGTTATAAGTTTAACAGGAAAGAGTAACCAAGCATCAGGTTGTAAATGAAGAACTTGGTGCAGCAGATGGTATTTCATAAATTGGGCTGTGGAGAATTATTTAATAAAAAATCTATTTTAGGTTAAGAGCCCAGGAGGGATCACTTTTGCTAGTGCATAATATGGGTATATCAGGATCTCTTTGTGCTCTTATGCCCATTTGCTATTGTTCTTTTATTAACGGCTTGGTTAAAAATCTGGTATGTTTAAGAAACAATTATAGCAGTGATTCTGACGTGATACTTTCAGGAGATAACCTCATTATAGTTCAGAATTACAGTAAAAGTGAAGAAACACAGCCTCTTTCTGGACTGTAGAAATATTGCATTAATTCCCTATTCCACATTAGTCCTTGGATATAGTGATGCATTGGCTTTGCTTGGCGAGGCTTTGGTAGCAGGGAGGGTTACAGAGTTGGCTTCTAGAAGAAGCTGCTAGAAGTTTCTCCTCATAAAACGTGTTCTCTAGACCCTTCACCAGCTTTGTTGACCTCTGGACACTCTCCAGCACCTCAATTTCATTCTTATTGTGTGGGGCCCAAAAATGAACACAGTATTCCAGGTGTGGCCTCACCAGTGCAGAGTAACAGGGGGACAATCACTTCCCTAGGCCTGCTGGCCACACTACTGCTGATCCAGGCCAGGATGCTGTTGGCCTTCTTGGTCACCTGGGCACACTGCTGGCTCATGTTCATGTGGCTGTTGATCAACACCCCAGGCCCTGTTCCACTGGGCAGCTTTCCAGCCACTCTTCCCCAAGCCTGTAGTGCTGCAGGGTGTTGTTGTGACCCAAGTGCAGGACTCAGTGCTTGGCCTTGTTGAACCTCATACCACTGGCTTTGGGCCATCGATCTGGCCTCTCCAGATTCCTCTGTAAAGCCTCCCTACCTTCAATCAGATTGACATACCCGCCGATCTTTGTGTCATCTGCAGATGGAGAATGCTGGGGGAAACAGTGTCAAAAGCTTTACTAAAGTCCAGGTAAACGACATCCACAGCCTTTCCCTCATCCACTAATCAGGTCACCCTGTCATAGAAGGAGATCAGGTTAGTCAACCAGGACCTGTCTTTCATAAACCCATGCTGACTGGGCCTGGTCACCTGGTTGTCCTGTATGTGCTGCATATCTTATATCTGCACCATATCCTTTCCTCAGCACCAAGGTCAGACTGACAGGCCTGTAGTTCCCTGGATCCTCCTTCTGGCCCATCTTGTAGATCTCCAGTCAGCTGGGATCTCCCCAGTCAGCCAGGACTGCTGGTAAATGATGGAAAGTGGCTTGGTGAGCAGTTCTGCCATCTCCCACAGTACCTTTGAGTGGATTCTACTGGGCCCCATAGACTTGTGTGTGTCTAAGTGGTATAGTAGGTCACTGACCATTTCCTCTTGGATTATGGGGGCTTCATTCTGCTCCTTGTCCTTGTCTTCCAGCTCAGGGGCCAAAGAGCAACTGGTCTTACTATTAAAGACTGAGGCAAAGAAGGCGTTCAGTACCTCAGCCTTTTCTTCATCCTTGGTCACTGTGTTTCCCCCTGCACCCAAAAGAGGATAGAGATTCTCCTTAGCCCTCCTTTTGTTGTGAATGTATCTATAGAAACATTTTTTACTGTCTTTTACATCAGTAGCCATCTCCACCCACAAGCCTTTCACTATATTTTGTCTCATCTGTCTACCAGAGAAGGGGGAGTGATAGAGCAACTTGGTGGGCACCTGGCATCCAGCCAAGGTCAACCCACTCAAATGATACGGTATTTTCTAATATTGTTTCTGGATTTTAATGATGATCTCTGCCATTTTGCTTGTCACTAGCCTCTGCATGGAGGGTGATACTGAGGAAACATTTCTAAAGCACCCAAAAAGAGAAGAAGAGTAAAAATAGCATGTGGAATGTTTCATAGAGTAGGGAGATAAAGCTTTTGCGTCTCATTCTTAGCATCTAGCTTTCAGAAAGCAGCCTTCTCCTGAGTTGTCTCTACTTTGTACACCAGCTTTTTGTGTGTTAAGATTTACATGGATGGGTAACGTGGAAAGCACCCTTGTAGAGTGGGTTTGTGTAGGGACTTCCATCTGCACGAGAATGAGATTGGGTTCAAAGCCCTCTGAAAATTACTTTCTTAAAAGCATGACGTGATAGGGTTGTTCTTCAAAGGATTCCTTTCCAAGTGGCACCTGGTTTTGTTTCATTCCTCAGTCCCACTACACCTCTGGAAGACCACATAAATAGCAAACCGTGCTGTCAGTACTGCAAGTACCAACTCATTACCAACCATGGAGGTAAGCCAAAGCCACAGAAAAGCTCAGAGCTCCTGCTGCTTCAGAGTAATTAACCGTTCCCATATGCTTTAGGGACTTCTAGTCAAACTTTTCACAGCACATCCGTGGGAGAGGGGTGGGAAGTGTTGCAAGATGAACGGGAAATAACACTGATGCACCACCCAGATGTATGCCTCCCTCAGAAATGGAAAAATAATCATTTTTGCCAGTAAAAAATGGTATTTCTGCATCAGTCTATGGATCAGGGAATGATAAAGAACCCTAAGTAGCAAAGGAAGAAAAGAATACAATTAAATGAGTAATATCTGTAAT
Organism: Ceryle rudis; assembly: GCA_033439905.1. Lineage (NCBI taxonomy): Eukaryota > Metazoa > Chordata > Aves > Coraciiformes > Cerylidae > Ceryle > Ceryle rudis. Next base: position 7,674 of record JAAGNO010002354.1, read on the forward strand.
AAATGATTGTTGTCAACCCACTGACCTGAAACTACGCAGCATGGCTGTTCTTCATTCAACACATACACTTGGTTTTTTGTCATCATAGACAGTCAAAGATTGCAGTAGTTCTTAATTCTTCCAATCCATACTTTGTCATCTTTGCTGTCCTTTGGTAGTTTAACACTGTCTTAATTTCACATAGGTACAGATGACATTTAAGAACAAAAGCTGAAATACAGATTGGAAGCAACAAAATCTTTCAGCGTATTGTCAGAGAACTTCGGCATTTCATTTTATGTCCCCAAGTCCCTCACCCACTGCCCCAGACTAAACTTCTCCTTGTCCTTAAGCATGGAAAAAGCTCTATTGCTATTGAGACCACCTGTGCTTAAGCTTTTTGCTGAATTATGAGAGTGGGATTGTTAAAAATGCAGATGTCATTTGAGATAATGCATAAAGAATATAAGTAATTTGGATGGGACTGTTGCTGTTTTACACTATGGCTATTCTGTATATTTATATCCTTTGTGGGTGTTGTATTTATTTTGTTTTGTCGATTCCATTAAAAATCATAACTGATACTTATTTGGCCCATCAGAACATACTAAGCAACCTCCCTCCACCACCTCTAAAAGTATTTTTAAATTAATTCTTTATTAATAAGTATCAACTGCCATATGAAAAGGGAGAGTTCATAACAAGTTCAATATTTTATTTAAAGTATCAGATAATTGATAGATGGGAAATTTTCTTCTTTTATGAGCCTTTCAGCTTGCTATTTTGTGAGAAGTATTAGACTGAATTGCTGGAAAACGCTTCAGTCTTGTTTAATGGCAGGTGGTTGGTGATGTTCAGGTACTTCACAAAGCCTCCTGAATGGTCCTGGTGTCTCAGGCAGGAGCAGCTCCCCTGTGGCAGGAGAGGAGGGAAGGGGCTGAGCAGAGAAGACAGCGTAGTAAAGCGAAGTCAAATTCTCCCATGAATCCTCTAGCCAGGCCGAATGCACTGATGCTGTGCTGGAGTGGGGAGCACTGCTGGCCCAACGTAGGGCCAAGGAACTCAAATCCTTTAAGTGATGTGCTGAATCCGAGCCCTTGCCAGATCAGCTCCAAAGGTGGCAGCTGTGGGATGTGGAGAGAATAGGTAGGGGATGGGGTGCAGGACCCACAGCACTGTGCCCACAGCTGGCTCTGCAGCCCAGCACACATTTCACCATGCCACATCTCACCGTGTTGTGTGACTCATCTTTCCTGCTGCCTGATGTAGAGCTGAAACCTCACCTGGGGCTGAGAGAACAGATTTTCCTCTAAGTTTCCCACTAAGGCAGCAGTGTGTCCCCCTGCCTGGTAAGCACAGGGCAGGGAGAGGCTCAGTCTTGGAGCTTCCTACATGCTCACTCTCAAACTGGGCACCTCTCGTCCCTGGGGGTGGTGTGACCTTCTGTGGGGCTCGAAGCTAGTGCTCCCCTCCCCCTGCCTGCAGCTCAAGGCAGTGCCTTATAGGGACCAGGGCTGGTGGGCCATGGGAAGATGGTTTTGTGCTTCTTGTGACCTGAGACTTACAGGGCAGGAGAGGCTGTGTCACAGGGGTTGTATGGCCAGCTGGTGAGTGACATTTGGGGATCAAGGTGGCATGCATAGGGCAGACAGGCAATGAGGGACTGGTGTTAGAGTCAGCCCCGCAAACTTTGAGAGGTACTCTGGGGCCAAGCTAGTCAGGAGATGGGGAACCCCAAGCTTGGACCGTGGGAATAAGGACTGAGGGCCTGGCTGACAGCCTGCCAGGCTTGGTTTTTTGTGATGTTCCTGGAGGGACTGGCGTGCGGCAGCACAGGGCGGCCTCGTGAGTCACTTGCACCTGGTGCTCTCCCTCCGCCAAGGCAGCACTCACTGTCTTGCGCCCGGGGCCGCAGATTCCTTGCCTGTCCCTGGTATGCACAGGGAGCTGAGAAACAACACAGAGGGAGGCACTCTGGTTTTGGGCACCCAGCACCCCTCCGTGCCTCTCTCCAGTACCAACACAAGGAGAATGATGCTGACAAGATGGTGAAGATTCTTCTGGGCTTTCTGCATCAGACCATACCGGTGCCTGCCAAGTTTCTGGGGGTTGAGGTGGCAGGCAGAGTCCCGGGCATGGCTGCAAAGCATCACTGTGCTGGTGCCTCTGCCCACAGTGCCCTCTGGGCGATACTTGCCCCAGCACTGCCCCTGTTAGCTGGGGTGACCCCTGGCTGCCCATGCCCTGCTGCTGACACCGCACCGTGGGGCAGCTCCGGGCCCGGGGCCAGCCACAGAGCCCTTGGCAGACCCCTCTGCTCCATTTAATGAAGCCCCTTGTCTAATTGGGGCAGGCCGCCCTGTCTTCATTAAGCAAGCTCGGGCGGGAGGAGGGTTTGGGGACAGTCCTGACATGGGGATGCTGCACCCGTGGCCGGACCCACAGAGGTGGGGAAGGAAAGGGGAAACCCATGGCCACTGTGAACTTAGGAGCCGCCTGGCCAGGTTTGGGGGCCGGGGCTGGGGCCTAAAGAGAGGAAGGCTACCGAAGAGGAGGGGATGCACTGCTTGCTGCGCCTTTAAGAAGAGCGAGGGCATCGCTGCTCCTCCCCTGCTTGGAAACAGTGTGTGCCTGGGAAAGTTGCCTGCAGCCGGCCCTGGAGCATCTTTGCTTGGTGGCAGGTGGCCCCGCCCCGGGCGCCCAGCTGTGAGGTGGCCCTGGGTCCCAGGGACCCCCGCTGTCGCTCCCCTCTCTGCCTGCAGGAAGATGCTCCTGGACCTGCCTGCTGCCCCACCAGGAGCCAGAGGGGAACCCCTGGGCTGGTGGCCAGGAGTGCACAGGTATGCAGGGTACTGTGAACAGGGGGATGTGGGGTGACCCAGGGGACAGAGGGGAGGTGGCATGGGGCACATCCTGAGGCCATGAGACAGGATCAGCCCCAGGTGAGTACAAGCACCAGCATGAAGGATGAGGTGTAGCATGATGCACCCCAAGGAGCAGTGTGGTTCCATAGGGTGTCCTGGGGTGAGAGGTGCACTCTGGCCTGATGAGGAGCCCCAGGAGACAGTCCCACCAGTCACTGGTCAGGCAGGGAGTGAGGCCAGGGCATCATAGGGTCTCTGCTCACCTTGCTATCATCTCCTTTTCACCTTCTCCCACCAATACTGTAGTCCCACCACCGGCTTTCCAGTGTGTTTCTCCAGCTTTGGGTTAGGTCTCGGCCACCAGTCTGCTCTGGCAGCTGGTGTCCGGAGCAGGACAGGAGGATGCCTCACATCTGGCTTGAGGGCAGTCCTCTTACTTGAGCCGTGAGTGGTAGGGGTCCCACGTGGCAGGTACCTTGAGCTGTGGGTGCAGGAAAGGTCCTGTTTGAGACCCGGCCATCCTGCAGCGTCGTGGGAGCTGTGCTGGTATGGGGAGCAACCCTTCTCCACCACCATCGTCCTTCCCAGGGCTGATGCTCAGAGACAGGCTCTAAACAGAGGGAGCCAGGGGCTCCGGTCCCCATGGCTGCTCTACCCGGGGCCAGGCAGTGCCTTGAGGTCCCTGGGCACACATTCACCCGAGATGGATGGAGGTGTGTGGCCAGGTCCTGTCTGGCAGGTCTCAGAGCTGCTCACCACGTTCCTGGGACATGGAGGATGGAGATGCTGGAGGGTAAAATACCTTGAGCCTCACCAGCGCCCACTCGGGCCCGCTCAGCCCCGCACCGAGGTCTCTGTGCCAAGTCCAAGAGAAACCCTTCCTGCACAAAACCAACGTGTCCTGCTTCATCCCCATCCCGGCGCCTTCCAGCCCCTGCCTGGGGTGCAACCGGCGACGGGGGGAGCCAGGGGTGGCACTTTAGAGGAGAACGGG
>JAAGNO010002354.1:11610-71323 GCA_033439905.1 Ceryle rudis
CTACATTTTCTTTCTCTAGGATTCTCTGAAAGCACTGCAAAAGCTGTAAAAAAACTCCAAATAAAATAACAAATGAAAAACAAACAAACAAACAAAAACAAAACAAAAAAACCCACCCACCCAACCAACCAAACCACAAAAAAAAACCCCAAAAACCCAAAAAAACAACCAACCAAAAGAACCACCTATGATAACTTTTCCAGAAAGCCTCTTAGTCTATGACTAATTCCCATTTTGCTAATGTGTTCAGTTCTGGGCCACTCACCACAAGAAAGGCACTGAGTTGCTGGAGTAAGGTCAGAGAAGGGCAACCAAACTGGTGAAGGGTCTGGAGAACAAGTCCTATGAGGAGAGGCTGAGGGAATTGCGATCATTTAGCCTGGAGAAGAGGAGGCTGAGGGAGACCTTCTCACTCTACAACTACCTGAGAGGAGGTTGTAGTGCGGTGGGTGCAGCCTCTTCTCTGAAGTAGGTAACGACAGGACTGGAGGAAATGGTCTGATGTTGCACCAGGGGAGGTTTAGATCAGATATTAGGAAGAATTTCTTTAGTGAAAGAGTAGTAAGGCACTGGAACAGGCTGCCCAGGGAGGTGGTGGAGTCACCATCCCTGGAGGTGTTAAAAATACATGTAGATGAAGCACTTCAGGACATGCTCTGGTGGGTTGGTGATGTGTTGACAGTTGGATGGGGTGATCTTAGAGGTCTTTTCCAACCGTGACAATTCTGTGATTCTTTAGTGGCCAACAGTCTTGCTAAACCCCTCCTGCAGTTTAAAGCAGACCTGTTAGGACTGACTGCCCACATCACTAAAAATGTGATGTGCATAAACACTTTGAATTACCTGAAAGGCTTTCCTAGCTGTCACACTACCAGAAAGGAGGAAGGTTGTTGAGCTGATGATGGAGATGTTGAGCTCATCATAGAGATGATCTACAGGATGGGTGATTTGGAATCTTCTCTCCAGAACATTTTCCAGTGAAAAACCTCTTCTTGAAGCATTGAAATCTTTAATGAGAAACAGTTTCTTAGTTACAGAGAGCCAAAGGACTTTCATTAACTATGGGAAGAGCTGTTTAAGTGACAGAAATCTGACTTTTTTGTACCTACAGTCAGGTATAGAAATATATTTCTTAATTGAGACATAACTGATATTGCCAGTTCCACATTTTTTTTTTGTTTGTTTGTGGGGTTTTTGTTTTGTTTTGTTTTGTTTTCTCAGGTATTTCTGCAGTTTAAAAATGAAATAAATTGATAGTAGTGAAAAAAAATATGAGATTCAAAGTTGGGGTTTATCTTAAATCAAAATCCAGTAATAGTTAAGACTCAGAAATTGGATGAACAAAGCCATGAGTTTATTGTAAGGCCTTTTATTTAATGCTCATAAAGCAGCACCCTTTTCTAGATTACGTGGGTAGTAGTTCTGAAGCTGTGTGAGTGCATTTCCCAGCAGTGGCCCTGCATGAAAAAAGTGGATTGGTTCTCTACTGTATGCAAATAAATAATGCATTCCTAACCCAGTTTTATTATCTGATGAGTTAAGTCATCAGTATCCTTTCATATATTTGTGGACTGTAAGGCTTGAAATGTCACCTGGGCATACAGCCCCCTGGTCTTTCCTGAATTTGTTTTGCTTTGCTTTACTGTTTAAAATTCATATTGCATTGGTGTTCAGATAAATTATTCTGGATTCTCTGAACGTCTGGGCAGCAAATTTATTGTGCTATTGTATTTGCTGATTCAATAAATACAAAACATTGTTTCTGATGACATTTTCCTGCTGCATCAGGTCATCCCTCTGCAGGTCTTCTGGATCCTTCATCCTGGTTTACAAACCCACACTTTGCTACATCTGAAGGTTTCTAAATTCTTTCTTGTTAGGGAAAAAAACGCCAACTATTGCAGATTCTGAAGCATCTGTCCTCATCCTGAGGCTACTGCTTTGGAGGAAATGACTTGAACTTGACTTCGGTCACAACCTCCACTCCATTAATTTTTGATAGGATCCATGCTATGTGTGGCTTCTGCAGCAGAAGTACAGAGCAGCACTTGGACCTGCAGATGTGTAGCTTTCCCAGACATGAAGAGTTTCAAATCAGGAAAAGAGGCATAGAAAACTGGTATGTCAGTGCTCTCTAAACTTATTATCACTCTGTAGCATTAAAACCAAGAAACTCAGCGATGGTAACACGTATTTCCTCTGCAGACAGCTGCATGTTGTGATAACATTGTTCATTCACCTTCACTGTGAGTTTTCTCAGAGTCCATTTTACAGTGCAGTATCTTATTATGCAGGCATTTTCTAAGGAAGCATCTTATGCATTATTCATGAGATAAAAGCCATGATAAATAAAAGAGGGTGTTGCTGAACCAGAAAATTAAACTTTACTGGTTTGTCTGGAGTCAATTCCAAAGATACAAATTTAGCATACTAATCAATAGCTATCCACTTTAAACAAATTTGTGGGGTTTTATTGAATAGCAGAGCATGGAACAGCGCAGGGTGCACAGTACTAGGTCAGCATTCAGCCTGTTTGGCTCAGAATTCCTGTCCAGTTTTGGCCACTACCTGCTGCTTTAAAATCAGGTAGGAGAATATTGTGGCAAGCACATACGGAGTAATTTGCTCCACAAAAGTCTGATCCTTTTTGCTAAGATTAACTTTGCCTCTGTAGTGTGAGGCTTCATACCCCTTCCAAATTCTTCGACAGCATTAGCTATTGCAGGACTGCCAATTGTTGTCATGGAATTTTTCAGTTCATCTTGGATCTTACTGAGATACTGCTCTTTTGATGAGGTCTATGCAAAGAGAACCAAGGAGACCTACCTTTATGCTCTCTGGTTTGGGAAGTGTCCTGTAATCTTGATAATTGTTATCCTTAAAGGTTCCCATGAGGTTCCTTCTCCCATTCTTGAACATTAGCAAATACATATCAGCTTTCTAATACATAGATAAGGTCTAGCAAGAAAATGGGGGAAGTCACACCTTTATCTTTTGTCATGCACAAAATTGCCCCCCCCCGTTCACTTTTTTCCCTCTTTCTGTTCCAGCTTTTAATCCATTACACTACTCTTCTTTTTACTTCAGTTTTACTTTCACAATCTGAATTAATTATGTCTTTCCCCCTCCATGTCATCTTTATTTCCATACTAAAATCGGGTTAGAAAGAGTTAAGAAAAAAAATTTCCTTTCCCCTTTATGATATTCTCTCATAAAGGATCACTTGAATTCTCGGGTGTAACCAGGCTGCATGAAGAACTACGGCAGCATCTGTGCGTTGTTTATCCTTGGTTTTATTATCACTAGTGTTGCCATTAGAAAAGAAGAAATCAGAAATACAGGTCTAACATCTAAAATATCCATTTCTTGGTTTACATTTTCTTTGACTTCTCTATAATGAACATCCTATTTACTGAAATGATTCTTTTTAAAGCTCTCTTAGACTGCTCTCTATTTATATGTGGGTTGTTATTTTTTTTTTTTAAGAGCTATTAAATATGATTTAAGCGTAGCTTATTTTGAATGGACATAAGCTCGCAAATCTGTGAGCAACTGTTCAATTTTAAGTATGTATCTCCTAAATTACAAAATACCTGAAGGATGCAGCCGTCTGGGAATTTCTGAAAACACTCGAAATTTAAAAATCGTTAGAAGAACACATGTTAGCACATACTAAGAGGTCTTGTAGAACAGGGTGGAAGATGGGACTTGTTGACTCTTGCTCTTAGAGAAGTGAGGTGCAGCCTGCCGGGAAGACAAGAGAGGCAGAGAGGGAGATGTTGAGAGAGAGAAGTCAGGGCATAAGTATGTTACAGCCAGCAGAGAAAAAGGGGCATCATGGACAGATTTATGTGAACGAATTAGTGAATTTGCATCAGATTTTCAAGTGGCATTTAGGAACTGAAAGATGCCTTTGAACAGAACACTTTACTGCCTACAGTTCTGTCATGAAGAAAACTTCTGTTCTTTACAAAATAGTCATGTCCAACCTGAGATCGATATGTGACTGAAACACAAAGAATCACGATGATAATAATTATGGTTAATCAATAAATACAATTGATGTGTTCGGAGTCTTCCTTATAAAAAACAATTTTGATTGGTTTGTGGTGGACATACTGAATTTTTCATTATGTTTACAGTAGAGAGTGTAGGAGGCTATCCCAGAAAGACTGGAAAAACTTGGTGTCTTATGGGCAGTCTGGATATTCAGCATTAGGATAAACTATTAATTATGAGTAGCAGCAGTTCTTGGAGAGTCAGTTTTATTTATACTGTTTATATGAGCTACATAAAAATACCAGTGCCTTTGTTTTTGTGTTAGTAATGACAATTGTCATGTTCTATTCTCTTTGTCCTCTTCTAGGAGTTTATATTACATTTAATATGCCTGTTGTTATCCATCACAGGATACATATTTCGGACAGATTAGTCCTGTCTTGCTGATCTTCGTACTTATATTGAGATGCCTCTGATTTTAGGTAGCTTTCTGTTCATTACATGGTGATATAATTGTAAAACTCTTCTTAAATGCTGTTCTATTTAATCATGGAACAGCTAAAACATACCCAGATATCCTAGGGGCCATTTTTTAGTTTTCACTTTTAAAAGTCAATAACTGCAGTTGATTTTTGTTCATCTCTAAATTTTCCCAAACCTTCATATTTTGGGAAGTTTGAACAGAAGGCAGTACTTTAATGCCAGCATTTTAGTGGGAAAACCCCCCAAACTTTGGCAAATTTGTTTAAAAACTATTCAAATTTCAATATATATTCAAAGTCCATGTGAAAATACAGAAAATGAAAGATTATTTGAACTGCCATCATTTGTAAATGGCAAATCATCAAACTTTTTAGTGAAAGATTTTAGAAAATTTGTTTCTATCAGTCAGTCAGATCCCATCTTACTCTGGGACACTGCTTTTGCTGTAACACAATGGGAATCTGGTGAATGTGGGCTAAATGGATGAAAAGAATGCATGTCCCTGGACACAGAGGTAGTTGAAAGCAATGTCAATACACCTCCAGAGGATTTTGATAGCTCAGCAAGGCAGCTCAATGAGAGGAACGAATGTAGCTGGATGAGTGGGGATTGGTTTGGTTTTGGTTTACTGGATACTGCACCAACCAAAGCTGCTTTTTGCTGATTGTTTCAGTTCCTGTGCTACCTCCCAAGTTGTGCCAGTCCAACTGCCTGCGTCATTGGGTGATGAATAAAGTCTAGAGATTGATTTCAGTTTAAAATAACCCTTTTTTTTCCTGATGCTGCTGAGCAAAGTCTTTGTCAACTGCAGCCTAAAGGATTTCTATTGGCCTGTAGGAAAGGCAAGAGTTAGCTCTCCTGTGCAGCCCAGCCAGCCAGTGAAAAGGAAGATGACATTGCCATGGGAGGACAAATTCTTTTAAGCACATTTCATGCTGGAAAAATAGACTTGGATTTGTGAGCGGTGGGGCTACTGCTTGTGTATTCTCCCTGGGTCTATTGAGAGAGAACTCGTGAACAGTCTTTATAAATAAACCCGATTATATGCAGTGAAATACCTGCCCTTTGTCATCCATTCCTCCATAATGGGAACAGCCTGGCAGTCCCCCAAATCCTGATGAAACATTCCTTAGGGAGAGGTTGGTGGGGCTTTGATAATCACCCAGGAACATAGCTTTTGGGAATGAAGTCATAAAACATCCTAGGCTTGCCTAGATTCGAAAGAGTCCAGCGCAGAGCCACAAAGATGATTAAGGGAGTGGAGCATCTCCCTTAAGATGAAAGACTGAGGGAGCTGGGTCTCTTTAGCTTGGAGGAGCCTGAGGGGTGACCTCATTAATGTTTATAAATAGGTAAAGGGCGAATGTCAGGAGGATGGAGCCAGGCTTTTGTCAGTGACATCCAATGATAGGACAAGGGTCAATAGGTGCAAACTGGAGCACAGGAGATTCCAGAGAAATTTAAGCAAAAACTTTTTCACAGTGAGGGTGACAGAGCAGTGGAACAGGCTGCCCAGAGGGGTTGTGTAGTCTCTTTCTCTGAGATGTTTAAAACTTGCCTGGACGCGTTCCTGTGTGACCTGCTCTAGGTGGTCCTGATCTGGCAGGTGAGTTGGGCTAGATGATTTTTCAAGGTCCCTTCCAACCCTGAACATTCTGTGATTCTGTGATTTTACAGACCATTGTAATGGGATGTGTTTTCTTTTGCCTCAGGAAGCCCACAGACTTGTCTTGACAGAGAACATGAGAATGAAAACAACATTAGTGAAGACGTTTGTTTAAATTTCTACTGAAGCTCTACAGTGAAAGACCAAGGAGGTTATTTACTGAACCCATGCTTTGAGGAGAATATAAATATCTCAACAGCTAGCTTGGTTTAAATGACAGATTCTGAGTCAAGACCACAAGTATCACCATCTGCAAATTCCAGACTATACAGAAGAAGAAAGTGAACTCTTCCATTTTTGGCTACTGTGGCAAACCCTATTGTTATATGCAAAAATATTTGCTAATTTAAAAGCAACCATGTGTTCCTAATCCTTTGGTTTTTTAACATCATCTCTGTTTTGCAATCAACATATAAAGTTACATATCTTGTCTATAAACTAAGTGTCACTTTATGAATTGTCAACAAATCTCAGGCTTTTACTTGCCCTGCTTATGCATTCTCACTGTCATTTCTGCTCAGTGCTCATATATAAAAACCAAGTCCCTGAAGTCTTTAAACCTACTCTCTAAATCATCTATTTCCTAATGAAAAAGAATTCTAAAAGAGTTTCTTAACTTCAGAATAGCAAACATATTTCTTAATAAAATAAAAAAAAGAGCTTTTTGCACTGTTTTCTGCACTAATATTGGTGACCACTAGGTCACCCATATGAAAATACAGTAGAGGGATAGGGAAAGGCTCAGATACTGATACCTGGTTCATTTCTGACAAGTACTGCAAAAATCTCTCACCCCTGCAATGCAGGATGCAACAAGGATGCTTGGGCTGCAAACTCACAGAGGACAAAAAAAAGAACCAGATATACTATTTTTAGGATTGAGACTTTACATCAGCCTCCAGAAATGGATCGATGTAAGAAAAATTATTCTGTATGAGACCAAAAGATGCAACACAATTCGGTAAATGAAGAATTGTGCTTAATAACAAAGTGGATTTTCAGCTGACAGCTGTTTCACCAGACAATTTAGTAAGAGACCAGATGGCCAAAGGGACATGTGGTGGAAAGTAATTTAGTAGGATGACTCCTCAGAAGGAAAAATTCATAATTCATATCGTTTGAAACATCCAAGACTCAGTTAATGGCATTAGTATGTAATGCCTACAGCATTTCGCCTGTTCAAAGCTGTGCTCAAGCTTGTTCTCCCAGCTCCACTGCAAGCTAAAGCAGTAGACTAGAGCGTGACTCCTGGCTTAGAGAGCTGGCTCATGGCTCTGGCTCACATGTGGCTAATTGCCCCTCCATCTCCCTTTCTGACAACTGATTTTGGCTATGGTATCTGTCTATGCTGCTTGCTGTTCTTCACCAAGTAATTTTTCTGCCTCTCATTTGGCACTGTGGAATGTTAGGAAGAGATAAGACCTAAGCTGCAGGTAGGTGTGGGCTTTTGGGAGATGCAGGAGAGGTGAGGTTTACTCTTGTCTGTGGTAAGTTGCCTGTAGATTTATATGGGAGAACAACATTAGTTTTTATATCTAGCAGAAAGTCAGCTTCCAAAGACTGAAGTCCTGGGTTTTTAAAACAAGCTATAGTGCAATACTGTCAAGTTTCAACTAATTTTTTTTTTTTTAATTCTGCAAGTAGATCGCTTAGCATTACTAGTTATCATCACTACAAGTTAAACCATCCTTAGAAAACTCTAACACCATCTTCTGACTGCTCAGGGGAATGCAGTGAATAGTTTGTATTTAGACTTCTTAAAACGTTAACACAACTTCCGATTTTTTCAGTGTCGAACTTTCAATGATCAGTTTTACTGATTTCAGTTACTCCCTTTGCTAGCTTCTACTGATGTTGCTCTCTACTGACAAAGCAGCTTTTCTTACAGATTTCTGGGAAATAATTTAGAACTTTGCTTCCTTTCTGATACCCTTAATACTGTGTTTGAATTCCCAACTAATTCATGGCAGAAGGTTTTAATGACACTGGGCACACTTCAGTGAATTGTCATTGGTTTTCCTCATACTTATTTTTCACTTAGTATCTGTGACTCATTGCTGCTTCTTCCGGTTTTGATACCTGTATTGCCAGTTAGTAAATCTGCTTTTTTTTTTCCATGTTTAAATATAAAGCTTGTTATAAATGAGCTCTGTCAAAATTAAATTGAGAGCTACTTACTCTCTGTATTTGGATTTCAGACCCAGTGTTGCAACCAGATGCTCTGCACTCACCATAAATCACAACCGATTTTTGTTAATGAAATAAGATGATAAAATTCTTTTAGGCTGGCCAATATCATTCTGTACAACACATGCCTTACCCACACAGCTAGAGCAGAGAGCATATTAATAATTTATTTGATTACTGGTAGTTGAAACAGTATGAAATACATTTTTTCCTGAATTTCTTTCCTCAAATTCTGATGAAAAAAAAGATTTGAAAGCCATGAATAGAGCAACCTGTCCCTCCATATCAGTCTCATCTGTCATGCTCACATCTAACCCTTAACTTCCCAGAACTGAAACAGATTTCAGAGCAGCCTCTCTGGGTTCTTAGTTAAAACCCCAGTCATGCAAGCAGCTGTGTGTATGGAGAAGCCAGTGGAGGTGTGCAGGTGACTGAAAGGCTACTGATATACTGCACTCAACTGATTTTCTGTGTTTTCTGAGCCAGTGCTTGAGAGGGCAGTGGACTGTAGGAGAAAGGCCAAATTATGGAAAGTGTGAGGACAAAGGTGGCAGAAGGTGGTAGGCTGCTCTTCCTGTAGTACTGTACCACACCTTCCGCCACTTGCGCTATCTCAAAAGCATGGCGAAATAAAGGGAAGCCAGGGACAGTTCTCAACTGTTCCTCAGGATTAATGGCACAGTTTCATCTGTCCCTGCTAGGTCTTCTGGAGGATGGAAAATCAGCTCAGACAGGTGTAACTACAGCATCGGCCACAGCTGCAATGCTGAACACTGAGAAGAGGAATAACTGTGGTCCTCAGTGTGCGAACCCCATGGTCCACAGCACAGGAGCTATGACGCAGAGACAGAATGGCTTCAGGACATCAGAGGTAAGAATACAATTATGTTCCCTGATGCGCAGCACTAGCTTCAACCAGGTCAAACCTATTTTTGTGACAATCTTCCTCACTGCAGTCTAACTGTATTCAATGCCTTGGGATAAGAGAAAATGGTTGCACGTCAGCCACAGCATGACTGAGCCTCTGACAAAGCCTCATGCCTGAGTGGCCACGAAAATTATGTTTTATCTGTCAGAGTAGCACACACTTGTTACAGCAAAAAAAAAAAAACCAAACCCACACATCTTTATTCCAGCTCAGTCCAGCTGTGGCATGCATTGTGCACTGTTTAGATTAATTATCTGAAAAGGAATGGATTTTTCCTTAATTGCTGGTTTGCTTAAGTTATGTGCACTGCATGAACCCTGGTTCATTCAAGACTGGATGCAGAGCCTGAAAAAGTCTTTTCAATAATTAGAGTAGGTTTTGGATTAGGTCCTTACCCTCCCCTCACCTATACATTGCATACATTGTAGAAGGATAATCCAGTGTAATAATATGTATGAACACCGAAGGATTTGGGGCTAGACTAAGCCCAAACTTCACCTCTCTACCTACCTGTTTCTCATGGGTTTCCAACTGCTACCTTGTTCGTGTAGCAGCTGCTGCAGATTAAAATAGTCCAAAAACTGTGGGGTTTGATTTACTGCTTCCTCAGTTTCTCAGACGGGAAGACCTTTCAGCATGGCGTTTGGTAGAACTGCTACACCACCCATAAGAAGCTGTCCTCCCTTGGGAATCCCATCCTTGACAGAAGCAAATTTAAGCCCAGGGGAATGGAGCAAATGAAAAAGGGAATTTGGATTGAACTTCACCATGCATTTGCTAACAAAAACCACACTGGTACATGCGTGTCTATTTTATACCTTCGCTGTATTATCCTCTGTACTGATGTAATACAGAAATATTCCCTGGTGAGATGGGTCCTGCTGTATCTTTCCATGAGATACTGCAGCTCCAGATGTATAGGGACACATTCTATAGCAGCATAACATTTAGAGGCATGGGTTTGCTCTAAATGAAAAACATAAATGCCTGTCATAGCCACTAGCCCACAGAGAAAAATTAATTGGTTGGGTTGGATATGGATGAATAGAACTAACATAATTATTAATCCAATTTGAAAAAGACTTGGCCACACTTGAGAATTATAGTGTATACCTGACATATTGCTGGAGAAAATCGTTTGCCTGATTTTGTAAGTGACTGAAAAATTACTTCTGTATTAGATTTACTAGGAAGTATTGGCAAATTCCCAGAACTTACTAATTATGTGAGTGTTGACTGTAATGGAACTTCTCAGACAAGTGTGGGTTCGTGACCTGGGACCCTATAGCTTCAAATGGATCCTCCTGCCTTTTTCTACCTAAGATACAACAGTAATAAATATCTGTATAGTTGCAACCCAGCACAAAGAAAACTTCTGATACTAAGTAGGGCAGTTACATTATTTTATGTATCTACTGCAGGTGTCTGAGAAAGGAAGATTAAGTTGCCTACATTTCTTATAGTCAAAAAAGAAATGTATTTTCCTACAGTGAAAGTGTAGCATCTAAGTTGGGCTCCAGCTCTGGTTTGCCATTCTGAATCTCTGCTTCTCTACTGACTATTTAGGGAAGCATAAGATGATCAGGTTTTCAGTTTGAGCAGCTCAAGTTTAGGTGCCTAGAGTTGAGAATATGACTATACCCCCAACTCAAAATGTGCTCATTTTACTCATCTGAATGTTCACAGTGACTACAGTTTTTCCTTTATCTACATGCTGTAGAATGCAACATGACTCAACACGTGGTGCTCTCAGGAGATCTGGGTTCTGCCATCAGCCTGAGGGGCAGTAGGGGATAAATTGCTTTACCTTTCTGTTTCTCATTTTCTCAGGCGTCAGCTCTAAAGTATCCTACTGCCTTACCCCTACCATTGGTTATGTGACAGGGTACAATATGTGGTATCAAAAGGGAAAGGTTTTGACACGGGTGCATCCGGGAAGCTTCAGTATCTTCATCCATCCTTATTTGAAGTAAAAGATGATGATGATGAAAGGACTCCTAATACCGGTGAAGGCAACAGAACTGTCAGGCACCCCAAAAGGAAAGGTGATATCCAGATTATGTCACTGACTGACAACAATCTGGTTTGATTGATATGATATGTATAGTCTTTGGAGAGTCCCTGTGTGAAGAGGAGCTCTTGGGGGAGTAGATAGCAAAGGAGCAGGTGTTTCAGGCTGCAGATATGTGAAGCAGCACACAGTGGCAAGTAAGCACCAGGTTTGTTCTCAGATAAATATGTGCTTTCCACTCATGTCAGTGGAAGTTTACCAGACATTATTCTATCTGGCATTGGTACCATGTAAATGATGCCTTATTTACCTGGCATTCTTTACACTTACAAATTGTCTCATGAAACACTGGAAATGCAATAATCAAACCCACCTAACTCATCTCTGTGTCTCTAACAGCCCAGTTCTGAGTGTCCTTTGATAGGCTTATTAGGAGACAGTTTACTGTGTAGTACAGTGTGTTGCTTATGGCAACAAGCAGACAGACTAGGAGATGGAGAAGGAAAATTTTTTAATTAGGAATGCACTTGCATGCCCCAGACTGACCGGGATGACTTTTTTGAATATTTGGAAATAACCTGATGAAGCTCTGAAAGGTACAGATTGTACTTGGGTCTTATAGGCTGGCAGAACTGTTACTTTGAAACTATATTTTCACTTAAGAAACATAAAATAAAGTGGAGAAAATTCTGTTTCAGACTAGTCACACTTAACTCCCAGTACCATCAGAAGGAACCTCTAATTTTCACTTCTGGACTGAAACCAGATGCATTTGCTCCACTTCTAGAATACACACATGCAGAGATGGTAATTAGAGTCAAGAATGTTAATCCACAGCCTTTATAGCACTTAGAAAAGCTTGTACCCATGCTGAACGAGAAAGTTGCTCTGCATCACAGTACTGTGTGAGGAATTCTGGAGGCATTCTGTTTATTAAGTAGAACTGTTTTCATAAATTACATGGTAATCTTCAATGTCTCTTTGTTATGTCCATGTGGGACTCACTTTACTGTTTAAAACTTTCACAGAGTAAAGGGGACACACAGAAAATGTCCACAAAAGAAGTCACCATTAATGTTACAAAAAACATCAGACAAAGTGACAGAAGGAAAACAAAGAATTGTGTCAATTAATGAAGGAAACTGCAGGTGAGGATGGACCTAACGATGCTTCATTGCACTTTAAATATCATCAGTCACTGAAGATATGAAGATCTCCAGATTCCATGTTGAATGCAGCAAACAGCTGCTGCTGCTGAGTGCCTTCAGAAACATGTCTTGTAGAAACCAGCTGCAGCCACTGTAGAATGTTCAGGTGTCATTTGGCTAAAGCAGTGGCACTGCACAGACATACATCAAAGCTCATGCCATTTGTCTTTTATTAAGTCCTATGTTATCTCCTTGTGTCTGTCCCATTCTGCATTGCTATTAGGTTGAGGCTGGATGATGAGAGGTAGAGTTCATCACAGTTTAAAACAGAAACCAAACAAATGAACCTTCATTTTTCAGTCATAAGGGGTTTCAAGTGCGTACATTCAAATCCACAAAGTTCATTTAAAATGCTCAAACCAAACCCAGAGATCTCAGAAAGAGACACATAGGCGGCTTCCACTAAGTCTCTTTTAAAGATGTATATTGGTTATATATAGTTAAGTCATAGGGTAACATTTTTAGATATTAATCTTTTAATTACTTAGTTTTAATTTGTTTTCTGCACTGACAGAATTTAGATCTTAAAATCAGTAACTTTCACATTGATCAGCCTTACTTGAAGTTCCTTTTCTTAGCTGGCAGGTGGGGTTCTGGCTACTTGGTTATTTTATATATGCCCCTTTAATTATGTTGAGGCCCAGACTGACTTGGAAAAATGGGATCATTAGCATTACAGGAAAATAACCATAATTCTTAAGCACATATTCCAATGACAGCTCCAAAAATTTTTGATTGGATATAGTTGATTTGTTGTGCAGAACTTATTTAATTGCATTGTAAGCATCCTGTATCCTAGTACTCCATGTTTATCATAAATATACAGTTAAAAGGAATATAAATGTTCAGTATAGTAAAGAGCAGTAATTAATTCAACATATTACTTCTTAACGTAGAAGTAATAATACATATTCTCTGTGAGTTTGTACATTTATAAAGATAAAAGGGGTAAGCTTGCCTGCCTTCTCTATCAGATATATCTGAGTATCCTCAGAAGGCCACTTAAAATAACTATTCAAAAGCTGTTCATGACAAACAGATGGCATTGGGAAGAAAATCCCTGTATGATCTGTCAGAAGTCCTTTTTACATGTAGGCAAATAAGTATAAATAGAATTGTGGGACTGAATCCTAATTTATTCCACGTTAGGTTCATTTTAATCATTCGCTGCTGGGTGTGTGAGTACTTAATACTTTCCTTGGAGTACAAGTCTATGCAGTAGGGAATTGTTTATTAATTACTCCATCACAAAGGCAAACTAAAACCCAGAGGCAGTGCAAGATTTTTGCATACAATAGCATCCGTACAGGAAATATTTATTTATAGATGTCCTAAAGAGGGGCAAAGAACTTATGCTAAGCTTTCTGCAGGCCAGTGTGTTATCTGGTAGATTATCACGTGCTGCGCATTTGTGTAGAAGAACTAAAAAGTTTTGAAGATAGTGTTGTATAGGTAAGACAACGGCAGGCTGCGTATGTCCTTCCAGCTTGTGGCTTTCTGCCACCTTACTGGCAGTGTTACAGGACAGGAAGAAACTTGACTCACTCGAACAATAAATGGTGGGTGTAGCAATATTAATTTAGAAATGGGTAGACATTGTTGGTGGCCATATAGTGACCTAACCGAAAGCATGTGCACACGATTCTGCACTACTGTGTAGAGCAGAAGTTGAACCTTTTCAGATCTGTGCCAGCCTTGTCACCCACTTCTTTTTCAAAGTATTTATGGGCAGAGAGAGTGCAGTATAAACCCATATGATACAGGAAAGCTACAGGAAGCAATTAATGATGGTGTGTGGAAAAGTAGAGGGGATTTTGAAGGAAGGCAAAAGGGAAGGTTCAGTGTGTAAGAAGCTATTCCACAGATAATTTTGCCTTGGGTGGATAGCACATTAGGGTGAGCAGATGCGAGAACAAAGGAGTCCTGGCAGTGAGATTATTTACTAGTTGAGAAATTATTTCATAATGATGTGCTGACCAGATGCTTCTGACGGCTTGGGTCTCACAGCAGAAGCAAGCCTGCAATGCTGCATAGCACACCAGTATGAGAAACATCCCTAGCTGCATGTCAGCAGCGAGGCAGTTTTACAGTCTTGTATCCATAGCATGAGATGTGACAGGATGGCTAGCAGGAGATGGCCTTGGTACATAATTATCTGGGCAATACTGAAGACCTTGCTTATGTTGACCACATCCCCCATCAGGGTGACAGCTGTGGAGCTGAAGGCCGACTGCCTTGGTTGACCCCTCTGTCTGCTGATAATTTTCCAGAGCTACTTCAAGATCCCATAAACCTATTTATATCCTGAAACTTAACTTAAGGGCAGTCAATGACTGGGTCCAACCCTTGTGGTACAAAAGATGTCTAGTTAGAAGCAACTTTCTAAACTCTTCTCATGTAACAATTACTGTTCTTATTCATCATGTAGTAACTGAAAAGGAATTACATGATGTCTTAGGTGGCTTCTTGATGAGTAAGCTCCCAATGACCTTAATAAAACTAAGACTGTGTTGTGGAGATGTAAATCCTGATTCTGTACACAGACAGGGTTATATTTATGTTTTCTTTACTTTCCTTCTAGTAGAGACAACCACCAGTAGAAAAAATAATTTTGTTTATAAAATACCACCTTGCATAATAAAAGGTGACAGAATCTAGTCTATACTACTTAAGACAATTTAAAGTCCTAAAAATAGACTACTGTGCTGGTTTAAGTGGAAGAAGCAAGCTCAAAGAATCATTTGGACAACTTCACTCCAGGTGGCCTTCCTAGGGGCTGTTCTTTGAGTAGCATCTTACAAACATAAACAGCTCAAATACAGAAAATAACTGTGTTAGAAGACATAGACTTTTAAATAAAGGATCTGTGGGCATCTCTGTCTTCTTGTATGACAGGATTTTTGACATTTAATTTTCCCCAGAAAGATATCATGCCACTTAATTTGTTCAACATCCCTTGGCTGCACACAAGGATTTCTACAGCTACGCTGAAACGAACATGTTTTCTACTGGAATGATTTGCCAACATCTGGTGAGTTTTTATGATTTACCTGACTTGTTTTAAACAGAAGCAAACGTACTTAGTTGTGTTTCCATAATTCCAATACAATGTATAGATAAGATTTTCCTCTAGTGTGCACATACATGTAAAATACATTTTCTTCCACTATGTGAGAAATGGAACCAAAGAAAACGGTCATTGGATAAAGAAGAGAGAGAATTTAGTTAGCAATAGATATCATTAGGCAAATTCATCTTCTGAAAGACTTAATGCAATTTTATCTTTTGGTATTCCTTGTCCCTTATGCTTCCTTAATGTATTTCATCATTTCACCATTGCTTTAAGACGTTGACTGGAAGACACACAATTTTACTGACAGAAATGATCTTGTACTGACAAAATAGGAAAGTACAGTTATTGTGTAAGCAATATGTGAGTACTGGGTTAAACATACATTCTTGTTAGCTAAATGACTGAGATCACAAACGAAACATAAAACATTTATCTCCCTAGTATCTTCATATATAGTCCTATGCGCATGCCCCTGCATATGTACAGTGAAATGTATTCAGTGTGTACTTCTGTTCTGCATGGTTCAGCCATGGTTTTTTGTGAATCTTTTATTTGTGGTTTTAATGCTGACACCCAAGTGTAAAATGTTTTAATGTTTGAACTGAAATCTGTTTTACATGCCTTCTGAAAAGAACGAGCTATACAATTTGTACACAGAAAGGGTGTTAGAAAAAACAGGCTTAGGGGTTTCTTTAAAGTAGTGAATAATCCATCTAAATTCAAACTAGACTAACAGAAGCATTTTTGTACTCTCATTTTATTTGTGTATTATTGAAGACTGACCTTGAACTTGAAAATGAAAATAATTTTTTTTTGTCTGTTCGCATTACTCCATGCATTCTACATTCCTGTGTTTGGGGCTGATTTATCTTTAAGAGCTAAGACCAAAGACTTGCGAAGGTATAATGAGTGGTTCCCACCTCCTCTTCATGGAATGAGAATATTTCTGTATCTGATGTCCTTAGGCTGCAGCTCATGGACTGTGTGGTCACATCAAAGAAGCTAAAATACGTACCTTCCCAGTAAGAAAGCGCTGTATTTGCCAAAGAGAGCTTATGAAGTCAAAATGAGAGGAATTGTATCTCTGTAATTACAAACGGGAGAGTCTGTGGTTGCTGTCATGGCTAAAGTGGAAGACACTGGGAATCTGAGACATTTTCTCTAGTAGGATGTTACTGGGGAGAGAAAGGAGACCAAGAACTGGGAGTTATGGAGTTTTAGAGCCATCTCAGAGTTGCCTCTGTAAATAGCAAACTCGGTACACACTGAGATAATCCTTCCCCATTACGCAGCCTGGCGAAGGTCCCTGCTGAAACACTCAGCCATTTCCAGCACCTCACTTGAAGAAAGTCAGGAAGAGACCAGCAAAAGTGATGAGCATCCTCGGAGACACAGACCCTCAGGAGAGCCTGAGGAAGCCCACCTGCTCAGTGTGAGAGAGCACTGATGGAAATATGCTTGTGGTTTTCCTTTACGTTGACTGGGAAGAAGACAAGAAGAAATGGACGTGAGGCGAAGGTGGAAAGTTTAATGCTAGAAAATAAAAAAACTTTGAGGATCAATAAGTACTTGACAGATTGTCTGGGAAAACTAATTAAGATCAGAGTAGACATACCTGTTGTGTGGTGTATGGACAACTGATTCTTCCTATGTTGTTCTATCACAATCCACAAAAACCCCAGTTCTACTGAATTTTCTGAAACCTCTTGTTCTCCAAGGAGATCTTCCTGAGGTAATCTGTGAATAAAACCAGCATTTGACATACAGTATTAACTTCAGGGCTCATCCAAATATAATGACTGTGAGAAAAAGGGATGACATGCTCAGGTGAGGTGTGACATGCCCATGTAATGAAAGGCCCACTTCTCCTTGGGTGGTAATGATAGCTATTTGTCCTTCTTCCTCTCTTGTCATTGCACCCACTTGCACCTAGAAGATTCATTACTGAGATTGCTATGTAAGAGCATAGGCTGAGACAGTCCTTGTCCCAAGGGACACAGTGTTCTCTGAGACAAGACATAGGAACCAAGTATGATCACCAGAAAAAAAAATAAAAATAGAAAAAAGCTGGCTAAGGAGAAGGATGATTCTCTATGTTAGCCACGTAGGAGTGTTCTGCTGGTGAGGAATGTTTTAAAATCCTGGAGAAGAACTGCATAGCGATAGATAAAGCATGCACACATACCAAAAAAAAAAGACAGTGTTTACTTCTGAATCATAGGAGACTGTTTAGTGCTTAGATAAAATCCAGAGGAATGGCTACAGGACATGCTATATCTGTCAGAACAGCATTATAAAAAATGATGCTGTCAAAAACCAACTGGGACAATGTATAGAGTCAGTTCCAGTTCAGGCTTCAGGGTATAGCTATATTCTCTTTTTCCTGCAGAGAATATTAAGTATTTCTGGTATGTTTTATATAGCCACATCCTCTTCTTCTGGCACAAGATATTAATCATTGTTGGTGTCTTTTGAGACCCTCCTGTAAATGAGCATGCAGTGGATGACTGCTTCAAAGGTAGCTAATCATGAGAGGAGGATTAAAAAGTACAAGAGACAGCAAGAAGTGAATTTTGTACCTGTACTGAGCAGGTACAAAAAGCTCTTTTTCAGCCCTGCCCCCGTGACACGCCAATATAAACATGACTTTACTGAGTGCTGTGCATTTGGGTCCCCATTAAAGGCAATCTGTCTGAGGTGTTTAGAGTTTTCTGTGACACTGAAAAAATATATCAGTGGAATAATGACAAAGTCTAGTCAGTACCTATTAAACAAAAATACCCAGTGTGTGGAAAGAGTGGCAGCCAAATACAATGCTGTGGAAACAGCACAAAGCTGCTGCTAGAGAAATTGCACGGCCCATGCTAGCAGCAAAGCTGTTAACTGCCTCTAAAAGGTTCATGGTCTCCAGGATTCCAGCAGCAGCCATCAGCCCGGTTCACATCCAGAAGGAGATTCAGCAAAGGGGGGAGAGTAAAGGGGATGTGGTTTATTCTCTCTGTTTACTCAGTGCAGGTGTTGTAAATGTATGAGGCGACTAGAATACATAGCTAATAAAATACCTTTGCTCCTGTCTGACCTGGAAAGCATTGGGTCGAGAAAGTAGCTGCTGTGTCGGTCAACCTGTGACATAGAAATAAACCTGTAGTTTTTACAGATAGCACTTTTTTTTTTTTATGATTTTACACTAAAATTTTAAGACATCTTTCCTTAGTGCCACAAAGGGTTACTGGTGCTGAAATATCTTCCTCATTCTAATTACCGATGCCTTGAGTGTTGTCTGACAAGTAGCTTGTTCTCTTTGATTCGAGGCCAAGATGCTGACACAGCAACCGGTTTGTTTCCTCTGGAAAAGGAAGAATAGTACAAAGGAATGGCTTTCAGATGTGCCAAAAGCAAAAGGATTTAGGGACATGAGGAATCTGTAGTCCAGCAGTCAGGCATGTGAGACCCCGGGGGGACCCCACAAACAGGATACTTTGGATTTGGCAGTCAGACTGTGCCTTGCAGGCAGAGCCCTTGTTGCTGCAGGGAGTAGTGACCTGCGGGAGGAGGGGGAGGCAGGAGCAGGAGCAGGGAGCAGCTTGTTGCAGGCAAAGCCCCCAGAGCAGCTGGGCTTTAAGGGACTCTGTGCCTCTCACGCCCCTGGGGGATATGTGCCGAGGTGGCATTTCTAAAATTAAAGTTTAGGAGGTGTTACATGATCTACAACACCATGTACACAGAGCATCCACAGTACATTTTCCTTCCAGGGTGAGGCAAATTTGGCCTCATTTTGAAACACTTGATACACTGTGATGTATCAAAATTTAACCTTCACTGTCCTCAGGCCCCATGGCTCTAGTGCCTTCCCACCTGCTTCCCTTCCAGATTTTCTCAGTGAAAGATTTGAAATAGGTACCAGAAAGAAATAAGATGTGATCTACAATGCAGGAATGCAAGACCTGTTGTTCCATCCTGTTATTATCCCAGGACTTTCAAGGCCTCCCATCTGATTTTCAGATTCTTATTTCAGGTAGCCTATGCAGATTATCCAGAGTTAGAAGCCGTTTTGATGCCCATGAGTAAACTAATGGCAAAGTTGGACCACTGATAGAGGATAAAAAGTGATCTGATTCACCAGGAAAGACATTTGTTAACGTATGCCACTTTAACGAGATAAAATCCAAGTTTATTTGCAACAGCTCCTTGCACAGAAAAACTCAG
This sequence comes from Ceryle rudis, assembly GCA_033439905.1. Taxonomy (NCBI): domain Eukaryota; kingdom Metazoa; phylum Chordata; class Aves; order Coraciiformes; family Cerylidae; genus Ceryle; species Ceryle rudis. The sequence continues at coordinate 31,372 of JAAGNO010002354.1, forward strand.
CAAACACTAAAACGTAGGAAATACTGCAATCTTAACGGCAGAACCGGGATGGTTATGCACAAGAAGGAAGAATGTAATAGCTTTGCTCTTCTTTCTGGAGGATTGAACATCATTTAAGTCCTGAGTGAGGGAAGTGGGATGCCTCTGTCAATCTGTCCTTGCTAGACTTTGAAACAAGCAGTTTTAGATCGCCCTGGGTGCCTGCTGAGCAAAAAGGAGAGTTGAGGGAGAAAGAAAGAGAGTGGTGTCACAGGTCAGGGTTGAGCTGTGCTGCACTGCCAGTTGTATTCATTAGCCTTGCTTGCACACTCTCACATTATAATCAATATTATTCAGCTTTAATTTAATTTTCATTAACCTTTGCAAAACACCCACACGTTTGGATACAGGGAACTATGTCTGGAGCATTACTGCATGGAGAAAAAGAACAATTTGTTCAGTCAAAAAGCAGCTTAAGAAAAGGCACCGTAGCTAATCAGAAGCCTATTCTTTATCAGCTATGAGGAGCTGTCAAATGTAAAAGGCATGAAAATATTTGTGGTCATTTGTATCTGCTTGTACTAGGAAAGAAAACTTGGGGTTGTTCATGCAAGGCAGATAGAGCTTTCCAGGTCATGCCTCGTAAGCAGCTCAATGTTCTGTTTGCCTGACTCAATGGCTGAGGGGCTGTTTTGAACCTAAAACATGAGGTGCTGAGTCTTGCCCATGTCCCTAAACCCTCCCTTCTTTCAGTGGCATTCACCTGACCCTGAATAGTTCTCCCACCTAAACATTTTTTTTCCCACGTCATTCTTATTATTAATACGACGTTTGTAGCACTTTATTGAACACATTATTCTAGAGAGCATAACTACTCATTCAGATGTGGACCTAGGGAAGCTAATGCTCATGATTAAAACTGCCAAGCACAGGAGCAAAGTTACTTCTCATTGATTCGCTGTCCAGCCACAACCCCACAGAAGTAGTGTCATCACCTCAGGGAAATGTAGGGGCATAGGGAGTTCAATATTAATGGACAGGTATAGTGTTCTGTGCAAATGTTATTCATTGTCCATGGTTTTGATTCAAAACCATCTTTCAGATGAACTAACATTTCAAATCATTGCTAGGGCAAGTATTTTACCCCCACTCCTGGAATGCAGTGCTTTACTGTTCTAGCTGGGATTTCACACCTGGCAAAAGAGATTTTTCTGTCCCTTCTCTGTAGTTGATACCATGTCAATCTTCGGACAATTTAGATGAATAATTAATAAATACAACAGAATAACTTCCAGAATATATACTGGTCCACATTTTCAAGCAGGCAACCGCTGTCATTGCTGCTTATCTGTCTGCATGCTGTGTTTTCTTACAATGCACCAGTTACATCTATGTAAGAAAGCAGCTTCTTAAGCACTATACAGGTAATTTTCAATTCCCTGTAATAAAGTCACACTGGCATTTCATGTTACAAATGCACTTTTATCACGAGATGGATCCTAGTCCCAGGCTGTTGGCACTGCTCATACGTACATGCGTGTGTTCCCTCCCAGTGAAAACAGGAACAAACCCACCAATTCCCTCTGTGATAAAACTGGGCTTTGTCCCAGGAGAAGGGCTGGCCCAGGAGCTGCTCCTTGCAGGCAGCAAAGGTTACACTGTGTCTCTCTCCATCTGCCCTACTGAGACCTCTACCACCCCATAGATGTCCCAGCCTGGCACACCCACAGATGCCCTTGTGTTATGCCCCAGGACACGTCTCACAGAGCATCAGCAGAGCGTTATAAACAGATCCTGTGAGCTGCAGAGCAGTCCTTTAATTACCCTGGAAAAGGTGTTTTCTCACATCATGAATGCTAGTTCCTACCAGCTCCTCCTTTCCAGTTCTTGGAGAAGGACGTCTGGGCAGCTCAACAACAGACCAGATTTATGCCTCCATCCTCCTTCTCCAGGAAGAACAACCCTACGCATATTCCTTGTTTCTTCCCTATCTCATCCCTCCAGGGATCTTGCATTTGTTCACAAACATTTCACCACAAAACACCACTCTTTCCACTTGTGTTCATCACACATTTCTGTCCACCGTTGTACAGGAATGTTCTCTTCTCAGCTACCACACAGCTCTCCAAAGTGTTCTCCATGTCCTCTGTTAGTGACTATACTGAATTTTAACTGCCAGTCCTCAGGGACAGGGCACCAGACTAAATGGTCAGTACAGTTTCCAGGGGCTAACGAAACACAGCTTATATGCACAACCAATAATATGTTCTTATTCCAATAAAAAATTTAACAGTACAATAAAAGGATTACTATCAGTCTGATTATACAGTACACTAAACCAGTCCAAATTGTCCAGTTACTACAGCCCGCTCCCGGGAAGGATACCTGCTGCTCAGCATCCACCCCGCTGTCCGGGGCCGTTCTCCTCCTGCCTGGTTCCTCTGCGTCCTATGGTCAATGGCACCAGTCTGGTCCAAGAAGGAAGGGGGGAGCCTGGGAGGAATATGACATTAATGTTCATCGTTTTCCACCTCATCTTCTCCAGGAGGAGTATGACTGATGCTGGAGGGCTTCTTCCTCCTTGCTCTGGATCTGTCTGGAATAATTTATATATGCTTTCTAATACACTCTGCTTACTTGCCTTTTCCTTATTGGTTTGTAATTCCATGTTTTATCTGAATTTGCTCTATATAGCATATTTTACTTATGCTGGAGGTTCATTGTTCTCTTTGTTATCCTTAAAACACATTTACCCCAATCCACAGGGCTGTTCTCCTCTAGTGACTTATAACTGACCATGTGTGGTTTGTGCTTAGAGTCCTAGGACTTCTAGTATCAGTCTGCACTTACACCTTGAAGGCCTCTACCGTCAACCTGTGCTTGTACTTTCAGGGACTCCTTTTACAACCCTTGTTTTCCTTCAGTCACTGTAAAGCTGTAGCTTTCTGATAACCTAATTAATGTTTTATTAGCATAACCTAATTGCACATACATTCTTGCCATAGATCCAACTCTGTCACTTTACAGCCAGAACAACCTAGCAGAAGACACATTCAGACACATTCAGCACAGAGAGAATACTCCAGATCTACGAGCTGTGGCAATATCACTGGTAAATAGTCGATTTATGAACACACACAGTGCACTTAGGGATAAATGATGGTCACTTCTGTGACTAACATTTGCTGAAAGGATTTGTCTCAGCTCTCTCTCCCAGCCATATCAGCACTGCTTCTCTGACTCGGCATCCTCCAATTTAAGCATGTCTCGTGACAGAAGCAAGTGATCCACACTCATGATCTCTATGTCCTCATTGGAAGACCCTGCAGTGATTCAAAATTTGCCTTTTTCATACATCAGAGAACCTTCCACTGGTGGTTTAAGCACACAAGTTACACTGATGTACTTCCAGATGGATCTGGTTTTTCGTACAAGGTACTCTGTTATGTAGATCCCCAGAACTTGGCAAGTCCCTGTAGCACAGGACTGATATGGTGGGAAGACAGTGTGCATTGTCTGGGTAGGGTATGGTGTGATTCCCAATCCACTGGAACAGTGATGCGGATGCTCATTAGTCTGCCTCTAACATGTCAATCAGTACCTTTGGAATCATCTTGTAGTAGTTAGCACCTGAGCTTCCAAAACTGTTGTTTTTATTGTATCCCTGGCATCCTCCTGTTTCAATAAATGTCTTGAACTACCAATTTAAAAAGCAGCATTTGAAATGTGCGTGAAGTCAATCCCATTTTGTTAATTGTGCATTGTATTGACAGGGACAGTTCAACTCCAGTTAATGCCTCAGTGTTTCAGAGGGAGCAAAGAATAACATACCCCTTTAAGCAAGGACGTTCTGTTTTGCTGTCAGGGTCACCTGTGCCTCGCCTGTCCACTCTAACAGAATGCTTGGTTGGTATCAGTCTTTTCCACTGGAAATGACTCATGTCCTGTAGCACAGATTTCCCTCCGCCAGCCATTGTGATGTTGTCCGCAGTAAGTACCACCCCAGCTGCAGAAACGATAAGAAGGGGTCCATTGGGAAAAACACTCACTGTTGCTGCTACTGCTACTATCACCCAAAAAAGACAGGCTGCAGATTTATCAGGAGTGAAGGTGGCTGCTAAAAGTCCACACGGAATAAAATATCCTTGATCATTGTTAAGGAAGCTTACTGTTTGCAAGTGTGTTTCCTGTTTAGTCTACATTGTGCTTAATATCCGAGGCTGGGTGAGGTAACCTGCTGGGGAAGGAACACCATTAGCATAATCACTGTTTTATTCAAGCAGTGCTATGAAGGCACAGTGTTGTCCTTCACAGACAAATGACAGATGAGATCCTTCTAGCATAAAGGAAATCAACATCTTCTTATGTGTGGGTGCCACAACCCACACAGCCATAATATTCTGAAGGACTAAAGTCTAAATAGGTCATAATGTGTTCAGGGAAGAAGTTGACGTGCTCTAAGTACCCAGTAATGTGGTTAGCACATGGCAATGCATAAACCTTCTGGCTTTCTCTATATGATTCCTTCTCTGGTTTTCATTGCTGTTGTGCATTGGGGGGTGTTACAATTTAAAGACTTTACAGAAAAAAATGTACTATAAAGAACAGTTTAAGCTGACATAGCTGCATGAGTTTGGAAAAGTGCTCAGAAGGCATCAACTCGTTAAAGCAGGGATTTTCTAAATAACCAGGAAATTACTGTAACACATCTATGTGTTCTTACCAAGTCTTTCTCTCAAGTTTATGTGCTCAATTAAATGGTAAAGCTTTGATTTAGGAGACATATTCTGTTAATAAGCTGAAATGTTTTCCATGACTATTACTGGATGCTAATAAGAATAAATTACATCAATAAGGCTGTTTTGTCCAGGGCTTTTTTCATTTCCAAAATGCATTTGAGAAAAAGACAAGAATTACACTTTTCAATTTTAAATCTCACAAGAGGATTTATTGGTGCCATCTACCGGCTATTTAGTCCTTTTAAATTTCACCAAATTATGAATAATGTGTTTTAAATGCAGAATAATAAGAACACTATGAACCTTATAACAGAATCAGCCAATATCAAACTATATAATTGCCAAATCTGTAGTATTTAAATTACATTAAGTCAAACTTTGGTACAATGTTCCAACAGCGTAATTCAGTTATGAAGCTTTTAGATGTGCCAACAGAGGAAAGCTTGAGCCAGCGTACAACTGTTTGTGTGCACACTCCAAGCACTGAAGCCACACACAGACATAATCTCTTGTGTCTCTGAGGTAGGCTTCTTCCTGAAAACTCCCAACCATTTGAGAACCTTCCTCCCTAGTGCATCAGCATGTGGGGCACTGATGTGCTCCCACGGGAGGTAAATGTGGTCAGGTTGCTGTTTGCCTTTCCTGGAATGATGTCCCCACATAAATCTAGAGGAGAAAAGGGTGCTTCAGTTCATAGCCCAGGCAAGCTGTCATTTCTGCCAGATGGATTTAAGGTAGTTGGATGGAGCATGAGCAGGTGATCACACACGATCACCACATCTGTGGCACAGGCAATAGAAGCCAGCAGAACTTGTAAGGGAGCTGCCATTGGTCACTGTAGAAACCCCCTCTGCTACATTTGTTGAAATGGTCTTAAGATGATCTAGGATTTCAACAAGACCCTACATTTCTTAAATTATTTGTAGTAAAAATTGCTAAACTACAATCCTTTGAAGTGGTGCCTGAGAAAGGTCACCAAATTAATGTGACATTAACTGAAATGTTAACAATATCTCCAGTGCCAGGTGAGCAAAGTACTTACACATTCAAGTAGTTGCATCCCTCATCAGCAATATATTTGAGCACATGCTTAAAATACTTAATGATACTTAAAGGTGCTTTGCTAGAAACCAGCGAGAGCGTTCACATTCCTCACTCTGGTTAGTCAAGACCTTTATAGAGCCAGAAACAAATATATTTAGATCACAGCTCTGAGAACCAACCTCTGGAATAACTTGTTTAGCAACTAGGTTGTGAGCAAAGAAAGTATATTAATACGGTGATTGAAGAAAGGGCTTATCCTTCCTTTTCTCTGCCTCTTTTCTATCACCTAACAACAAAAAAAGTCTTTAAGAAAGGAAAACAATGTTATTTAGCCATATCTGCTTTTCAGAGATGTATGAAAATGCATTCTGATGGAAGGAACTAAGCCATCCCTTGATACAATGCCCTATGTACACAATATGATACTAGCAGAGCTTACAGCTAAGGCTGCTAAACTCCTCACAGTGCCCTATTTTCAGATGTCTGTTACTTTTAGAAACTTCTGTGGTTTGGTTGAAATTTCCACACCTTGGATTTTTGTCTGGTTGTTTCGGCAAAATTTCCTATTGAGCTTTCATGAAAATCAAGTAAGACATGCTGTATTTTTTTCATATTAAAATTATAACAGAAGCCTCTCTGAGAATTTGTCAACTGTACATACTGGGAAGCTGAAACTTGTCACTTGGTCCTAGACAGTTCTGCTGCTGTTTTCATGAGAATGCCTATAGGCTTGGTCAGTGAAATTAGAGAGGAAAGAGAATTCAGCAGAAATCTGCTGGAGTGTGAATCTGCACTGCACATGTCCTGTCCCTGCAAGGTTTCAGCGTAACTGAGGAACTGATGGTGTTCCCAATGCAGAGAGAGCAACTCAGCAACTTCACCAAGGGCTGAGCAAAAACTTCACCAAACTTGCTTCTGCAGACGTGGAGTGGGGAGAATCTCTCTTGCAGGCTCCTCGTGCTCACTGCCAGACCCACGCAGTGTGCGGCCTCTCAGAGCTCACAAAGCAGAAAAATGTAGTATTTATAGGATGGGAAGGAGATACTAAGAGAGCCCAGGACAGAAGGCAGCTGGAGGATAGGAACTGGAGCTATGTCAAAGGGGAAGGTAGATGAGTGTTTTCATACAGTAGAAGACATTAACTTCCACAGCCCACGAACATTTCATTTAACATCACCTGTGAAACCTGTTGGAAACATGTTAGTCACCTCCTGATGCAGTTGCTTGTTTGTACAGCAAATTTAATTCCAGCTATCAAGGTTCTCCATTTGCTGAGATGTTAGAGCTGCCTGGATCTGCAGCAGGTCGGTATAATCCTCATGATTCATACAGGTGCTAAAATAGTTTCACACAAGGGAATCTGTAGGGGTTTTGTGGTTCTGTGGGGTGACGCGGGAAGTGATAGACGAAAGATCTGTGTGAAGAGAGAGTTTTTAGATGCTTGTGGTCCTCTGAACAGCATGTGCAGCTTCACACTCTCCACCATCCACAGAGAGAGTCTCTGGGTAAACGTTCCTGACTCTGCACGGGCTACCTTGGGGCACGCTAGCAGAAAGGCAGCGCTGCCTGAACATTGTCAGTTTCTAAACCTCGTTTGCATGTCTCGGCATCTGGAGTTTCCTGTTCCAGTCCTGGAGCGCAGAGAGTTGCATAGCTGAAAAGCAACCTGATGAGACCTTGGGTGGCTCCGCGCAGAGAAATTCGGTCACCTCTGCCTAGTAACCTTCTGCATTTCTATAGCTAGGTCTCATTAGCACGGGCCCGTGTTTGCGGACACAGATAAGCGCTACCGGACACGCACTAGTCTGGGGTGTGTGGTCTCAGCCGGCAGCAGCCGTGGAGGAGCAGGAGCCGCAGCAGCAGCGCTCGCAGCCTTGAGCCAGGTCTCTGGAAAGCGGTGCCTCCCCGCACAGCCCTCGCACCGCCCGCGGGCTGGGCCGGCCGCCAGCCGCTTGTTTGGCGACGGTACTGAGTCGTTTCCACAGGGGGGACGAGTTCATTTCCCGGCGCTTGAAAGTCTGTAAACCGTCTTAGTATTGATACCGTGTATTGCAGAGTCAATACTGAGGAGAGTGATGAAACCCGAAATGCCAGGTGTTCTTTGGAAGGACTTTCCTGCCGCTTGCCTCTGTGCGTGCAGCCCCGGGGATCTTCTCACCCGAAGCTACATCGCACCCGAGGAACGCCGGGGCACGCCCGGGCCGGCGGTGTTCAGGCCGGTGGCTGCTCCCTGGGGCACCCAGAGCCCCTCAAGCAAGGGGGGGAAGGCGGCCCCGCCGCTACCGCACCCTGACTGTGCTGAGGGGCGGGCGCCCCGCCCCACCCCTTCCCGCCCGCCAAGTATCGCGCGAGCACCTCCCTCTCGCCTCCCCCCGCCGGACGCCACATTCCGCCGGTGGCGCAGGGCGGCCGCCGCCATCGCAGCCGGGGAGGGGGTGGCTGCGGCTGCCGGCCCCGGTGAGTGCGGCAGGGGCGGGTCCCGGCCCGGGGAGGGGTCCCTGTCCCCCCGGAGCGGGGCATCGGGGGAGGGGGTCCCGTGGAGGACCGAGCCTGTAACTTTTCTCCTCCCGGCCGCCAGGGGGCACCACGACGGCCGCTTCTCCCCTAGCGCGTCTCCGTCGCGCCGTGATGACGCCGGGGACGCGACGAGGGGCTATGGCGGGCGAGAGGCGCCGACGCGGCGGCGGCGGGAACGGGACCCGGGAGCGACCCCGCCGGGAGCGGGAGCGGGGCTGTGCCGGGGCGGCGAGCCTTGCCAGCCCAGCGATCAGAGCCCGGAGCCCGGCTCTGCTCCAGCGCGTCGCTCCAATACCGCCCGAGTGACGAGGCGGGGGCCATTGAGGACCTGCCAGTTCCGCACGCAGGCCCGGGAGAATAATAAAACCCCTCAGGAACTTCAAAGCCAGGCTGCGGGGCGGTAGGGAAAAGGGTGTGATCTTTCTTGATTTCTTCGCAGGGATTTTTTTACGGGAGGCAAAAATGGGAGAGGGCCATCTCCAGCCCATCCGCGGGGTATCAGGGCTGGGTGGGCTGCAGGAGTGCACAGGAGCATGGTGCTAAGTGATTGTGCTCTATAGGTAGATATCGCTTTAGTCGTTATCTTTGTCCTCTACGTTTCCTGGATCCCTGAGATGTATTTGTCTTTTCTGTCTGGGGCTGCTTCGCTAAGTCGCTGTGTAAATTCAAAGGTTGGGTTTTTTTTTTTTCCTTTTTTCCTCCCCTCCTCAGCTCACCACCTTTTTTAATTAAAGCTTTTAACTTGCCTGGTGTTTACTGTCTTATGTAAAGTATCTAAACAAACAGTCCCGGACGAATACAAATACCAAAAGGGAGCTGGCCCCCCATTCTTACCCCTTTATTGTCTAAAAAAAAAAAAAAAGGCGCATCTCCCCATGTCATAGTTACAGTTCCAAAAGGAAATTGCTTTTATTTGTAAAGGAGGCTTTAAAAAGCAGTGACATGAAGGGGAAAAGCTCCTTAAGGGAGGAAGGTCACGGGGTTAGGGGCGAGATTAAAGGAGTGATCTTTCCACCTCGCAGGGAAAGGAGTGCCGGAGCCTCCCAAAACCTGGAAGAAGGGCTGCTGGGGGGAGGTGGGGGGGAGGGCAGAGAGTGCAATGCTGGGGGCCAGGGCTGGAGGAGGCTGCTGGGCCCCAAGCAGTCCCTGCTCCAACACAGGCACTTATCAGCTGTCAGAGAAGGCAGCGGGTGCAAAGAGATGAAATGGTTTTCTTCAACACCCAAACCTCACATCCTCTGTGTCATCCAACAGGAAGCATCATGGTGGGGAAAGCAGCCCCTCCAAAGCTGCAGCTCAAGCGGGAGGTGCAACATGAAGAGCCATGGAATGCAGAGGGCAATGGGAATGGGGGCCCTGCTCCCTGCTGGAGATGGGTGAAGAAGGCTTTGCCATCTATTTGTGGGAAGTTGAGCTGAGCGATGGAAGGGGACAGGACCATGCAACCTTCCCTTCCCCCCTTCCACATCCATCTATGCTCGCTGCTGGTTTTGGAGAATAGCAGTCCCTGGTGAGGGCAGGTCAGAGTGAGGGATGTGGGTGCACTTTCCTTTGTCTCCCTACAAAGGCAGCACCCAGGCTGGTCTCAGGCATGAACAGCAGCCCAGGGCTCTGGAGTCAACACTCGCAAAGGTGGCTGCATCCCCCCCAGCATGTCCTCTGCCTGCCTAATCCCTTTTCCATTCCCCTGCCCCTCTGGATGGGCACAGCCCACTCCCCTCACCTGTCCCAAAGTGGGGCTCTGTCCAACCCTGCCCTGTGAAGAATCCCAGGGCCATTTCTGTAGGCCAGCAAGGTGAGGGAGATGCAGATGCAGTCTCACTATGGATGAAAAATGTCTTTTCCACTGCTAAGAGGGTTGCAAACATCCCTAAGAGGCATGCAAGCATGTCTTTGCTCTAGCTGGCATTTGGGTCCCGGACTGTCCACCTCCTGTGCTCAGGAAGTCCCTGGTAATATGTGATCCCCCCATGGCAGAGGAAAGTGCCAGTAGTAACAATCCCCTTGCTCCTGGGGTGATGACAGCACAAGTGAGTGACTGGGACATTTCCCTGCAACCCCGAGGAGATGTCCCAGAGGAAGAGCATTTGGAAGGAGACTCAGGACTGGCCATGCTTCCTGGGATAAGGATCTGCCTGACCCATTCAGGGGTCCAAGAGCAACATAGTGCAGTTACCCCATCACCACACCGAGGCCTGAGCATCGCCAGGGACATTTCTACCCGGGCTGCACAGGAAGATGTGGGACATTTACTAGGCACAGTCTTTGAGGCCAAAGCTAGTGAGGTGGAAATGTTCTTGCCTTGAGGCTGAGCAGAATGATTTGTGACTCCACCATCTCTCCTACCCTTCCCTGAAGTCTCAGGGTTCTGTGACATTTGGGTAGCATGGAGCCAGCACTCTGCTGCTTCTACTTGATGCTGACAGTCCCCAAAAATACTCTCGCTTTCTTCTCCAAAGTGCAGCGGCTGCATTGTCTTCATAATTTGGAAAGCATGTGCAAGCACAGAACAAGAATGGATGAGTGGGTGGCTGCTCCTGTCCTAAAATATGTGCATTTGAATTGTCCAAGGGAATTTCTGACATTATCCTGTTTTGGTTTGGGGTTTTATTAGTGTTATTCAGTAAATATCCCCTTGCAACCTGGGTAGTGAATGCCCAGCCATGCTCATTGGAGATGATACTCGGCTCTCTGCCTGCCATAGCAACTGCTTGAGGATTGCAAATTCATTCACCCTATCGCTCACAGGCACTGGAGCTGTATTACCCTGAGCAGAAGTGGTTCCCACACACATCTGAGGCTGGGTCCACAGGTCCTCCAACCTGTGAGACTTATGTGACATGTAGCATTTGCAAACTGTCCTGTCCTGTGCAACCCCACCCAGCAGCGTGGAATCTCCTCACTCAGGCAAGCACCAGTGACTCATGTGGACCAGGAGCTTGGCCTTCCCTTTCTCCTTCCCTTTCTGCATCACTAGTTTTATATAAAACCACAGCATAGACCAGAAAGCCTGGGACACACAACTCACCAAGAATTGACTAGGTATTGTAGGGACACACTGCTTCTATAAATATTTATGGAGGTACAGTCAGCCTTGGTGTGGGCAAACACAAATGTGAATAATGCTGTATATTCCTGGCATGCTACAGACGGTGCTGTGAGCAGGAATAGCAGTTCCTTGTGAAATCAATTTAATGAATCAGTTATAGAAGGAGGAAAATAATCCCAGCAGCATTATTACACCCAATAGCAGGAGCATTGCAGTGACATCTGGGTTATTCAGTGAGCCTCTGCCTGGGAACATGGACACAGGGAGAGGAGAAGAGGACACTCCACAAGCTTCCCAGCAGAGGAAGATGAAGAAGACGAAGAATCACCAGAGGAGACATGTGGGTGAAGGTAACAGAAATGAGATAGAGTTGTGTTTTCCTTGCTGTTACACACAAGGATGTTGTGTTCACAGGGATGGTGGCTGTTGGGGTGAGGAGAGGCACCCTGGGCAGAACAGCTTGCTTGGTGAGGCAGAGTGAACAAGAAGTGTATCAGCTGAAATGGATGGGATTGGGTGGAAACAGATGCTACATGCCATGGGCCCCTCTGCAATCAAATACCTCTAAGCAGGAAGTTTGTTTTCAAGTTATTTCGGCCCCTAAATATCTGTGTGCCCTCAGCTAATGCTGACAAACACTCCTAGGACATGGATGTCTTTCATTTTTCACCTCTTCCAGAAAAGGAAAGAGGTGAAGAGTTCTGTGATGAAATCTCCATTTTGCAACAAGCTCCCTCATGTCTTTGGATGAATCACGTCACCTTTCGCTTTACGCTTTCTGCAGCAGACTGCTCTTTCCTGAACAGGTATCTCTTATGTGCTCTATCTGTGGTTGAGTTACACTGTGAGCCCTACAGCACGGTTCACAGTTTCTACAGCTAATGATCAAAGGTCTTTCCTAACTATGGAAACTTGTTGGTTTAGTTTAAGTAAAACTGATGGTGGGACAATGGCCAGTTCAGATGCCAAGCAAATTCTATCTCCTTGCAAAAGAGTATGGACCTTTCAGGTGCCTCTAGGCTGAAGGATGCTGTGTGTATCTCACAGAGACACAGCATTGAGGATGGGGGGGATTTCACTGTCTGTGGGCACATTCCTGAAGTCACTCTCAGCCCGCAGGCTGTTCATAAGCAGCTCACCAGGAGTGTGCAGTGTTTCACAGTATTGACACATGCTGTTGGACACATGGGTCATGTTAGTGCTGATCTGCCCTCAAGGAGTGCATGATACCAGGTCAAATTTTTTGAGATCTTTTCTAGCTTACAGTTTTCTCTTTGCAGGCATGTAATTAATCTGTTAAGCCATGTAAGGTAATTAAATGCAGAAAAGTGAAAAACACAGCCAAAGAAAATTAAATCTGTTTCTTATTTAAGTGAGCATTTCAGGTTATTGTTTGAGCTGTCCATGGGCTTAAGCAGTGAGGATCATCTTCTTTATCTAGATACGGTCTTTTCAGAACCTCTCCATGTGCTGATTGTTTATTTATTAACTCAGGGGTATTTTGACCCAACAGCTCCAAGGCTGTTGGTAGAGCACAAGGGCCAGAGGAAGGAGATGATTCACTGTCTGAAGAGCTGAGCAACCCAGTTTTGGTCAAACTGCTTTCTGAATAACTGGACTGGAGGGACAAGAGTTGGACTTCCACACTGGGGACTCCAGCAAGGACGCAAAATCTGGATATAGTTGTGCAGCGCTGTAGAAACCCAACATTTTAACCTTCTTTAAAAGTGTATTGCTAGCAGTCTGACTGATCCTTGACCTCACAGTTATGTTCAGTTAACTAGTTTATTAGAAACTATTTTTGTCCTTGCTTTCTCTCCTTCCCACAGGTTGCAGGGCCATACATGGCTCTGTGCTCCCACACAGAGCAGTATTGTTTCCACAAGCTTTTGGGTGAATGCTGTAGTGCATTAACATGACAAATTAACATCTATCCATATGAGGCACTTATGTATCATCAGATTTATTTTTTTCCCATCTTTTCCTATTCTAAGTAATGGTCTGAAGGTGTGTCAAAGAAAACCAGTGAATGCATGGGCCAAGAGTGTGGTTGTTTAACCTCCCTATTGAAATCAGTGATCATGTCTTGGGGGCTGGATTCTGACTCTAATTACATCACCCAAAATCTGGAGAAGCTCCATGGGGCTGAGCCCCTTTCACTGATAAACCCATGTGATGGGAGCCTGTGGAGGTCTGCTGTAGCTGAGGACAGGTAGTCAACTGGGCTGAGAGGAGACGGGTGGAACTGGCAGCTGAGTTGAGCAGTAGCATGGGGTTAACAAGAAAAAGAGAAATATTATGGCCCCCTGCATGAGGAAGCAGAGGGGAAGAACCAATACAACAACCCAAGACTGGACACTAGCTCAAAGCACCCAGCTAGAAACCACAGTGTGCTTCAGAGCATCCCTGGGAAATGGTGTAGGTTTCATTTCTAAGCTGGTGACACTTCAGATTATTGGCACTAAAGCCCTTACTCCGGCTGCTGCCATCGAGCAAAAACCAGAAAGAGTTTGAGGTGAGAGGCAGCTGGAGAATTCACAAAAGTAGCCACAGAAGATCAAATTGGAGAGAAATTGGGACAACCATTTCTGGGAGCTTTGGAGGCAAAGGCTGTTCAGCCTTAAAGGAGGCAGGCTGCTCATGTTGCTGCTTCACTTGCCTCAGCCTGAGAGACATCCTTCATGCTTTCTAAAGGTGAAAACCCTGCCAAAAGAGGAGGAGAGGCTGGGTTTCAGTTGCTGTGGTGTGTGGTGAGGGGAGCGCGGTGCCGCCGCGGGGTCCCTCACTGCCGGCATGCCCAGGCTGAGGTGGAGGTCAGCGGGTCGCTGGGGTTTGATCTGCCCTGATCCCCCTTCACAGGGGAAATGAAGCGACAGGGACTTTGCTCCAGCACAGTGGCCACTTTGAAAAAATGTTTCAGGCAGATAATTTATCGGGTTTAATTGCTCTTTAATCCCCCTGATCGGCCTGGCGTGGAGAAATCCTCTTTGAATGGGGGAGCCTGTTTGAAAAGGCCCAGGAGGGCTGGGAGGGCCAGAGGATGGAGGGTTGGAGGAAGGGAGGGAGGATAGAAGGATGAAGGGAAGAAAGAAAGAAGGAATGGAGGGATGAGGGATGGAGGGACAGAGGGAAGGAGGGAGAGATGGAGGGTTTGAAGGAGGAATGGAGGAAGGGATAGAGGGAAGGAGAAAGGGATGGAGGGAAGGAAAGAGGGCTGTAGAGGGAAGAGGAGGGGGATAGAGGGAAAGATGGAGGCAGAGAGTGAAGGAAGGGTAGAAGGAAGGATAGAGGGAAAGATAGAGGGAAGGTAGGACAGAGTAATGGAGGGAGGGATGGATAGAGGCAAGAAAAGATGAGGGGAGGGAAAAAATGAAGGGATGGAGGGAAGGAGGGAGACCCTCTTGCTGTGCCCATACAGCCTGACCTATCTCTGCAGCCTTGTGCCCTGGTGTTGCTGCCCACAGCCTGCATCCCTTTTACTGGTTTTATCAACAGTTAAAAAGTCCTGGGTCACTTCTGTTTCCTGTATCCTCCTGCACAGAGGAGGATGGACCAAACTGCATTATTGAAGTAAGTGTGCAGCCAGGACCTTCTTGGCCATCCCCACCGAGGGACATCATCAGCAGTGAGCCATGGAGGTACCCACCAGTGGCACCAGCAACCCAGTGCTGATCTCCAAAGCAGCAGAGACTGATGTCCTCCTTCCCTGCAGTTTGGCAAGGTCTGTCTCCTCTGTGTGCTTCTTGCTGTTTCCATGCTATATCCTGGGCTTTGTAAGGATTTCAGAGAAAATGTTGTGTACTCTTGGAGGGAACTGTATTGCTGTACTCTGGTGTGGTTACACATGTGAGAACAAAGGCTTTCCGAAGAAGGGCAGCAGATGCACAGGCCTCCTCAACATTGGGCAAAGCTTCCTTTAACACCCTGCTCTATTCTTGCTGGTGCTCTTGGCCAAGGTCTGAGTCTGGAGACAGGAATAAGGGGAAGTGTAGGCTCAGAGCATCTCTGGCACAGCTCTTTTCCTTTGGTCTTTATCTCCCCTTTGGATGGCAAGAGAGTTTCTAGTGGACTATTTCTAGCTGCTTTCATGGGATGTGTTTTGCCTAAAATACTGCAAAGCACATTGTCCATAACCCAACACAAGATCATGAAATCATCTGGTCTGTGCCATCACACTGAGCGCTCAGAGAATTATAAAACTTGAATAATATTTTAAAAACCACATAGGCTTAACCAAAAAATGTGCCTGTGCCTTGCCATTCCCCTTTGGCTCTTCATGGTCAAGCTCTGCTTTCTTGTACGCTGGTGTAAATCAAGTGCTCCAGGGGTGAGTTGGATTTGATAGACATCAGGGTAAAACCAGACTATGGTTTAAAGGCAGGTAATGTTCTCTGTGTGTAACCAGCAGAATAATCTGTAACTTGGTCCTGGAAATAATGCATGTTTTCAAATTTTTTGGTATAGAAAGCTGCCTAGTGAAGGGCTCCTTCTAATTCTGTTTCCGTAACCCAACACCAGAAGAATATTTTATTATTATTATTATTATTATTTATTTATTTGATGCATATGAGCCATTTTTTTTTCAATCGAAGTTCTTACAGATATTTTCACCATGCTGGTTCAAGGCATGTGTTGCCTTTTATCCCATAGGTATCATTCTGGTTTTATTACATATTAAGTTGAGTTCAGACTTCTGCTTGCTTGGGTACAAGAAAAAAACACTCCAGTTAATTCCCAGCATTATAATATGCTACTGGGAACTTGAGTAGAGAGTCTACATACTCCCAAGAAAATTAACCCAGGCTTTCCACTTGAGACTTCATTGGTTTTAAATCAAGATCACAAAACAACTATAGGCAGGTTAATGACAACTAGAAGAAAAAAAAATTGCACTGATGAGCCCAAAAGGCCCCAAGGTACATTAACCACAACACAGTTTTTTTCGCCCAACTTTCATCAATACAAGCTCTCAAGGAAAACTTTCACAGTATACAATACAAATGTAAATAAGATTGCTTTTATTCTTAGCTACAGTATAAAAAAAAATGACACAGGCTTCTTCCAAGCCAGAAAAGCCTGAAATCTTTTATGGAAATTGCTGTAACTGGAGGTGTGTAGATCTCCCCTGACCATCAAAGCTGTGAGAAACATCAAAGACAAGTTGCTGTGCTTTGACAAAGGAAAAAAACAACCAATCAACCAAATAAACCCCCGTTTGCAATGATTCTGCTAAAGAGCTTTGTGCTTTATCATGTGAAGGAAGCAGGTATTTCCATATTGGAGTCAGTCATGATTCAGTACAGCAGTATACGGGGACTCTGTCTGAGCAATTCATTTAGGAGGGAATAACTGTTCCCTCTTGGTTCAAGGCTAACTGTGACCATGAGGTCATTTTTAGGTGAGCATCCTCTCTCCTGCAAGTTCATCTCCAGTGCTGAGGTAGGGTTTGTACTACCATATCCACCTCATGAGCTGCCAGCAATAAGCTAGATGCTGGAAATTGCTTTTTCTCTGGGTGAGAAGGTTTGATTGGGGAATTTCTTGCTGGTGAAGTGACACACTTCTGCTCATCTGTGGCAATAGGCTGGTCTGTAGTCAACCAAACAAACGTTTTCACATCCATTTTCCTAGCAAGAAACAAGACTAGTGATAGATGAATTGAAAGAGATACCAGGAAAAGAATAATGGCAATGTCATAACTAATTCCCTTGGAGCATCCCCACAGCAAGGAGCACACCCAGTTGGTCTGCACTGCCCAAAAGTAAACCCCAAGCCCATGAAGTTGCTGATGCAAGGCCAAGCTTAAGTCTGAATGGGCTTTTTAACTCCAAAATTCATTTATACAGGAGCCTGCATGTCAAAAAAAACCCCAAACAACCAAAAAAACAAAAATCAAACCATAGGTTTTTCTGAGTAATTCAGTTAGGAATTGATTTTCCCTCTCAGTTAAACCACATAATCTTGTTAAAACCAGGCAAATGACTCCTGGTGATGGTGATGTAGGATAGTGGAGTCAGAACTTCTAAAATCTCCTATATTTAGCACGGGATCACAAACTGTTGACCCAACATACTGTAATTCCTTCCTTCCATGGCTTTTCTGTGGTTGCTTCCCAACAGAGTTGTTACATTTCCTCTCTGTATCAAGAGCTGCGTAGAAAGACATTTTGTCCTTGTGACAGAGACAGCCTGTCTAAAGGCTGCTGGCCTTTTTTTTTTTTTTTTTTTCTTTCCCCTTCTTCTTCTCTTTTTTTTTTTTTTGGCAATTTCTCCTTTGGCTGATGAAACCCTCCCTGAGGCAGGAGAGTTTTACTTTCCCAGGCAGCAGGCTTGCCAGGCGTGCTTCCCCAGCCTCTTGCTGCTCTAATTATTAGCACCAGGACAAACAGATGAGAAGTCACAAATGGTATCAGCTCCACCTGAAAAAAATATTAATATATCATGTCTGAACACTCCAGCCAGGGCATGAAAGCATGGCATGATGGAGATTGATGGAAGTACCCAACTGGCCAAATTCTGGCACATGCCCAGTGTTGCTGACCCCAGGGCAAGGCCTGAACTCACTTTTCACATAAAGACTGATTTACTGGATGGAGAGAAAAGTGGGAATCAAAGGCATCCCCATGTCCTCTAGTAAGGAGGAATTAGCTGGGTGAAATCCCCAACTGATGGTAGGAAATGGGCAGCACCTCGTGCTCTCTAGGAGAATGAGCCAACACAGGGTGAAGAAACAGCAGATCTCTTCTGCTGTTTCTGCCTTCTCTCCAAATACATGATAATCTGTCCAGCCTGCAGATCCAGGCTATCTGTAGAGAGTCCCAATATATGCTAGAAATGGAGGTCTGGTCCTGTGATTCTTACCAGGTCTGGAGAGAAAAAAAAATAAAGCAGATGAAGATTTAGCTGGGACAGTAACACTAAATATCCTGCTGGGTCATCATTGTTTGCTCAGGTCTGTAGAGACAGATGCCCTTTTGCTTTCCTTCCAGGTTTTCTATTAAGGAGAAACTCTTTATTGTATTATTATTTTTTTTTTTAAAGAGCTGATGACTTTAAATGGGAAAGGGCAGAGCAGGACACAGAAATCAGAGATCATATGAGGTCATTTTGCCTTGACAGGCTACGGCCAATTCCCTAGCTCGGTCTTTATCCAAAGACCTAGAAACTATGTCAGGCTCACCACCATGTTTAACCCCCTATGGAAAACACTTGTTTTCACTGCTGATGACTTAAGTAGGACCAAACTAGGTTTTAGTCCTGATTAGCCCTAGCTCCAGCATGGCAAAAGCACAAACTTCAACTCCATTAGGCATCTTTCCTCGATAAAAGCAGACATCATCTCACCATGGCAAATGATGCTGATGAAAGGCCAGCTGAAAGTGTCCGTGGGTTGGAGCACATTGCTCCAGAAAGCAACGCAATAACAATGCAGGCATCTTCGTGGTGACGGGTTTGATTATTTTAAAGAGCCTGCGTTGTCAGAGTGAAGCTGCTGCACATTAATTGCTTTTGGTGATGGGGTTGAAGTCACAGTGAGTCTGGGGCTTTTCCAGCCTTTGCCATTTGAGCAACCTGCATCAGATCCACAGAGCTGGCAAGTGAGTCATGAACAGATGCTTGGGAAAATTGGATCATTTACAAAGTGTTTACAAATACTTCCCGCTGGCCCCTTGCCAATTTTGCTGTTCTCCCCACTTTGAGAAAACATGCAGTTACATCCCCAGCTGTTGTCCTCCAGGTCCTTTCCCATGGGATTGGTGCTGAAGGCATGGAGGGCTTCGAAGGAACTTGCATCCTCCCCATTAACCCATCCACAAGGAGAAATGTCACCTGCACAGCCTGACTGGGGGGGGACAGAGGCAGCCACCAGCATTTCTGGGTGCAAGATACAGCCCCCCAGTTGAGCGCATTTTGAATTAAGGATATGGTAAATGGTTTGTTTTAACTACACAGGCCAGCAGTAACTGGAGTTATTTCTCCTTTGCTGACACACTTTGCCGGTACACAGAGGGTGTCCTGACACAGGGAACTCTCCTAAACACCAGACAAGAATTTGAGTCATATTTCTAAGGTGAGATAAACAATGGTGCAAGTCGCTCTGCAGCCCCAAGCATAAGAAAGACATGGACCAGATTGAGTGGGTCCAGAGGAGGCCCACAGAGATGATCAAGGGGGTGGAGCACCTCTCCTACGAGGACAGGCTTAGAGAGTTGGGCTGTTCAGCCCAGAGAAGAGAAGGCTCTGGGGAGACCCTATAGTGACCTTACAGTGTTTAAAGGGGGCCTACAGGAAAGATGGAGAGGGACTCTTCATCAGGGAGTGTAGTGATAGGACAAGGGGTAACAGTTTCAAACTGAAAGAGGGTAGATATAGATCAGATATAAGGAAGAGATTCTTTACTGTGAGGGTGGTGATGTACTGACACAGATTACCCAGAGAAGTTGTGGATGCCCCATCCCTGGAAGTGTTCACATCCAGGTTTGATGAGGCTGGGACCTTGAGCAACCTGTTCTAGTGGAAATGTCCTTGGCCATGGCGGGGATTTGGAACTAGAGGATCTTTAAGGTCCTTCCATACCAAACCATTTTATGATCTATGAAATCACATGCTGACATGGGCTGGAGGAGCACCAGGCTGGTCTGAGATGTGTCAGGTACCCAGGAGAAGCTTGCATGACGTCTCAGATGTAAGCATTGCACTCTTCCTCACCTGCTCATTTTGAAATGCAGCACCTGGCACTGGATCTGGTACCCTCACGAAATCTCCAGGCATGGCTACTGCATGTCACGGACAGACACATTGTCTGAGGCTTAAGGAAATTTTAGCAGTCATGGATGGAGGTATGGAAAAGCCATTTGTATGGACAACTTCTCCATAGGTTTTTTGTCCTTGTGTCAATACCTTGGACATCAGACAACTTACAAATTCATCAACAGCACAACAGCAACTTTGAGGAGCCCAAAGATTAATTTACAGCCGAACAAGATTCAGTTTACAGTTTGCAAGGGATCTAGTGATGGGAAAGACAATGGTTGATGATTTTCTTTAATGTACAAAATTAATAACAAACCACTCTCTGTGCCACAAAGGCCTTGGCCAGGGGATTTGGTCACTTATCTGCACCACAAAAAAGCACGGGCAGTTCTCTGTCTCTGCCTGTTTTCAGGACATGCACCTCTCTGAGATAAGCCCTGGGAGTTGATGAGAGAGGCAGGGCTGTGCCAGGGCTTCCGCTTCCAGCCCAGCACATCCCAAACATGTCCTGGACCTTGTGACAGATTTGCCCCTTTCACACAATGTTTCGTTATGAGTTAAATCTCCTGGATGGGAAATCAGGGCCCCTCAGGGCTGGCTGGGGGCTTGGGCTAATGCTGCAGGGGAACTAAGGGAGATAAAAATCACCACCTTCCTCCAGTTAACTTCTTAATGACACTGCATCTTCTCTACGACAAGCAGCAATGCTGATACGAGTTGGAGTGTGCATTACAAATACTTCAGAATAAAACCTCCCTCTGTGCAGACACATCCCGATTCTGCACTCTTCCAAATATTTGATCCCCAACCAAACCTCTGAAGCACAGGTTTAACGTGACTAAGGGGCTCCAGGGCAATCACCACAGCACACCTTCCTCCCTACAGCTCACTTACCATCAGTTTCTCCAGCTTGCCTTTCTACTTGCCAGGAGCATTGCATCTGGATGCTCCTGCCCAGGCAAAGAGCATCCTCATCAGCTCTTAAAACTCCTGCTTTAAGGATCTCCTGCAGAGCCCTGCCCGGAGCCCTTCACTGCGCGGCAGCAACGGCAGAGGGAGCACACACTGCTGCCTGCCAGGCACTGCGAGTTCTTCACCCAGATGTGACTTCTAATTTTAATTTTTCTAGCAACAGAGAGGTGGACTGGCCTCATCCACCCCCCTGGTGATTTCTCCTGATTGGCATGGCAGGCCCTGAGCGAGTGCAGCTTGCGGGCAGTGGTAAAGAAGAGCTTTGCTTCGGCGGCGTGAGAGCAAATCCTGCGGCGCAGTTGTGGTTTGCTCCCTAGTAAAAGGCTTGGAAATATTGATCAGTAGTGGAGAAGAGATGTGCACTGGAGAAAGAGCACAAGATTTGGGGATTTAAAAGTGAGATAATTGGATTCCTGAATTAAACACAGCGAGTGGGAAGGTTGGCAACAGCATCCATCCAGGGTCTCAGGTTTTCTCAGTCTTACTTGCCTGAGTGTCCAACGTGGGACCATCCCAGGTGATTTCTCCTGGGGATGTGGAGTGCCTGAGCAAATGGTTTTGGGAATGTGTTTGCTGCTAGGACAAAATGGTGGCATTGCCTCCATGTGCATTGTGTTAGGCTGTTTTCCCTGTGGTGCAGTGACACAGAAAGTTGGTTCTTTTGGTTGGGGATGGACTCTCTGAAGGATGGAAAGTGGATTCTGGTTTCCAGGGATGGAAACTGCTGCACTTACCAGTGTTACCGTCACTAAAAATATTTAAAATATTAAAACTTTTTAGCTTTTTAAGCTATAATGTCTTCTGCTGTTTGTTTTAATACTTGGATGCATGTATTTATGCTGTATAACTCTCCCTGTAGAGACCTCTGAATGCACACACCTACATAGCTTAGGAGCCAGCAGTTCTATGGGATAACCCCTCTGAACTGGTAGTGGCTTGGTCCTTGCACACCAGGCTGCATGATGATGGTATGGGAAACATGGGGTCCTTCTGCACTGTTTTGGTGACAGGGGTGAGTCCCACTGTGGGGCAGCTACCCATACCATGTCCATGGTGGGGCAGAGGCAGACTCCCTTTGTCTGGGATGGTGCTGAATTGCCCCAGAGGCCTCAGCCCAAAAACAGGGACTACCTTGGTGCTACTTTTACCCCCAAACCCCAAGGCCTGCCCCTAGCCAGGAGACAAGGACATGCACCAGCATGCCCACCTGAAGCAAAGAGCCTCCAAAATGTCTCCTGGGTCGAGGTGGGAACTTTTAGCGTTTAAACCATGTGCTTATTATGATGTGTAGGAAACATATTAACCTTTTAGATGCATTTAAACATTTTGAGAGACCTGGGAGTCCCAAAGGAACAAAAAGCCCATGATTTGCAAATTACCTCTTGTAATCTTCAGGTATGGAAACCCCCCAGGGGTTTTCCTGCTCCCAGGCTGCCTCTGGCCAGCTGACTTTCTGGCTACGTTTCCATGGAAATGAAAACCGGATGGGTGAAAAGAAGGGGAAAAAGAGTTCTTGTGATAAGTGGCATTTCCCAGCTTGGAAAGTGGGATTTTCTCAGGCTGGGATAGTTTTCCAGGATTTTTTCACAGGAGAGAAGGAGGTGGCACATGCCCTGATGTGGAGATGGATGGGCAGCAGTGGGTTTCCCTTGCCGCCTGCTGCATTTAGAGCAGCAGCATAGATCTCGAGGCTTTAATGTTATTATTTATGGCCACTTTGCTTCTACAGAAGTGGCAATTTGGTTAAATGAAAGTGTTTTCTAATGGCTGGGGCAGGACACTGGGGCTGCCCCATCCTGGTTGAGCCTACCCAATCATGTGACCTTAAGGCATGGTCTCTGCCAGCAGATACCTCCTCTCTGTGTCTGTGTGGGCCTATAGCGATTCTTGTTTACTTTATAGCTCTGCTACAAGGCTTCATTAAAAAGCATTTGCAAAGGCTTTAAGTCCTTGGCTGGACATCTTGCAACGTCAGCGTGAGCAGTCATAGCAACACCATCCTGTCACGTAGGGCTGGCACAAAGACTCTGGCTTCCAATGAAGATATCAAACCCAAGGTGTGCTGCAGCCAGCTCAAAGCAAACCCGAAATTACGATTTCTGAAGGGAGAAGTGACAGCCCTGCAACAGAGATCAAGGATTTATGGAGATGGGGCGGCCAGATCTCTCTCTTGCATCCTTATAGCTGATGTGACACATCAGGTGTCAAGGTAGCTCCTATTCCTAAGAGGTTAAACAAGTTGTGCGATCAGAAGGAGCTGACACATTGGTCCGGGTGAGGAGTGAATCATTAAGTTATATTCCCATTGCTAAGACAGACAGTGGCAGCTCAATGAGGTTTACGTAGCCTCAGGTGAGCATTACGACAGGAAAATAAACATCTGATGTGAGGTTAGGTGCTCTGAAATGTGAAATAATAATCAGGATAGTTGTTCATTGCTGAGCCAGGCGAGATGCTTTGTCATATGCCACAGGGTCATGGTTTGGGCTGGTGGCTTATATCTATATATAGCAGTAGGTATATTTTAGGTATATTTTAATATTTTAAATGGTTGTTTGCATTAGAGAAAACCAAACATTTTAGATAATATTATATTCTGCTTCACCTGAAAATTAACTTTTGTTACAAGGTGGGGGAAAGAAAGCAGCTCTTGGCTCCCAGTGGAGAATGAGGTTCAGGGGTCCCAGCATGAGGAATACTGGGGATGGACCATGTCTGGTGAAAAGTGGTCTTCTTTGTACATCATCCAGGAGAGAGAAGATACATATGTACATATACAGACATATATGTATATGTCACGGATCTGTGTGTATATATATAAAAAAATGCATATATGTGTACATATGTACACACATATCTCCACACACACATATATAAACCACCAGCACAAACCACCATATATATAAATGCATCTATATAGATATAAACCACACATAGACAGACACTGAAGGTGAGTTGTTAGCATTTATACTGGAATATGTATACCTGGGAGATACCTCTGACCTGTGACTGATGACCCCATTCCTCATTGTGGTTATTTGTATTTACTGTGCTGGAAAAGCACTGCAACTCTCCTCCACCTGTCTTCTTCCTTCAGTGTTTCTACTTCCCAACCCTATTTCTCTTCTCTCAACTCCAGCTTATTTTCTATAGGAATAAGATAAGGAAGTCTAAAGGAGCAAATTGCAGGAGAAATATCATCAGACTGAGTATCCCACTTCTGCAAGCTTAACCTTGAAGTCAGTGGATATTGGTAGGGTCAAAGGGGAAGAATCAAGGTCTCATTTTAACATGCTTATGATTATCAAGCTATAGGATGTACGCTGAAGTGGTGCTCCGGCACCCTTCCAGCCTGCGGGAGCGAGGAGGGGCAGGGGCAGTGCTGTGAGGAGAAAGATCAGCTCCATGTGTGGGTACCGCAGCACATATGGCGAGCCTGGCCACATGCTGCTCCAGAGCCATGAAATTCGGAAGCACAAGGGCACATGCCATGGAGAAAATAACATCTCAGATCTCTAGCTAGCTCTGGGGCTTTCTGTTCAGAGACATAGCATTACCTGAACTAATGGTTTTTCACAGCAGAAAGAGTTTGTTTAAAACCCCTTCTCAAAAGAGAAGAAAATAAAATCAGTTATACAAGTTATACAAGTTATACAAGCATGCAAGTTATACAAGCAGCCATTCTCTGAAAAAGGCTTGTGGGTTTTAGGTGATTTCAGGAGCTGGGATGATGGTAGATGCAGTAGTGCAGCAGCATCAATACCCTGAAGAAATCCAAGAATGCTGTACCACAAAACTGTGGTATCTTCTGTCTCTTTGTGATGACCAAAGAACATTACTTCTTTTCATTGGACACAGTCCATCCCCAGTGATCCTCATGCTGGGGACCCTCAACCTGTAACCAGCCTTGTTCTCCTCTGGGAGCCAAGAGCTGCCCTCATTCCCACCAAAGAGTCCTTTGTTTCCTGATCTTGTGACACCTTAAAAGTTGGTTTACAAGTGAAGTAGACTGTAATAATTAAAAAAAACAAAAAAAACAAAAAAAAAGTGTTGTTGTTTTTTGGGTTTATTTTTAAGCAAACAACCATCTAACATATTAAAAGAAATATATCTACTGCTAACCTCCATTTCTCATGTTTGAGGAGCTGCTTGGCATTGCACAGTTTACCTGGGTAAAGTGAGTTGTCCCCAGTTTCATTGTCAGAGCATTAAGAGGAAGTTTCATTATTCTAATTTAGCATGAAAATACATTTCAATAGTATTCCATTTTGCCCTTTCACAGTATTAAGTAACTGTAAGAATCTCTTCAAGAGCAATTGCCAACAGCTTTTTGTAAAAATATTCTCTTTACAAAAGTCTCATGATTATTTGGAAGAAGCAATAAGGGAAAAAATATGTTTCACTGACAGAATAAAGGAGAAGTCTAGCATAATACTCAATACAGTCTTATTTATCCTGTAGCTAATTACAACAATAATCTGCTGTATAAGGGAGTCATTTCAATGTCAAGTTTCATAAAAGAGATTAATTCTCAAGGAAAGAGGAAATGATGGATGTCTGGGAGCATCACAAGTGCCCACCAGCATGGCTCATCCCTCGGCTCTGCTGGGCAGAGTCCTCAGCTCTATCCTGGTTGGACTCCCGGCCAACAAGCTAGTAGATTTGGGGCTGCCTGATAAATATCTTTGGTTAGTTCATTAAAATCATAGATTCATAGAATGGTTTGGGTTGGATCATCTAGTCCAATCCCAATGCCAAGTTCAGGGGTATCTTCCACTAGATCAGGTTGCTCAAAGCCCCATCCAACCTGACATTGAACACTTCCAAGGATGGGACTTCTGCAACCTCTCTGGGCAACCTGTCCCAGTGTCTCACTACCCTTATTGTAAAAAATATATTCATCTCTTCTTTGGAGAGGTGTTACAGCCCTTCGATCATTTTTGTGTCCCTTTTCTGAACTTGCTCTAACCAGTCCATGTCTTTCCTACACTGGGGGTCCC
The DNA here is from genome assembly GCA_033439905.1 of Ceryle rudis. Lineage (NCBI taxonomy): Eukaryota > Metazoa > Chordata > Aves > Coraciiformes > Cerylidae > Ceryle > Ceryle rudis. The sequence continues at coordinate 57,425 of JAAGNO010002354.1, forward strand.
AGTGCTGGACTCAGTACTCCAGAGGAGTTCTCATGGCAGCAGAGTAGAGCAGAGCAGAGCAGAGTGGCAGAATCATCTCTCTCAACCTGCTGGCCGCTCCTCTTTTGATGCAGCCCAGGATATGGTTGGCCTTCTGGGCTGTGAGCGCACATTGCTGGCTCATGCCCTGCTTTTCATCCACTGGTATCCCCAAATCCTTCTCAGCAGGGCTTCTCTCTATCTCTTCATCCCTCAGCCTGTGTTGGTGTCAGGGGTTTCACCAACCCAGATGCAGGACCTTGCATGTGGCCTTGTTGAACTTCATGAGGCTCACACGTGCCCATTTCTCACATAATCACACTAAACCTGTTCAATGGTTTTGAAATGCCTCAATGACCAAAATGTGAAATGATATTAAAGCATCAGTTTGACAGGACTTCATTGAGTTCAGCAGGGTTGCTGCTGGGGAGCCGGTTTAAGAGAGCAGCTGCTACTGTATAGCAACGATGTTTAAAAAGCAGTGCCACAGACCCTTCCCTGAGTGTGGACATTCCTTTGTCAAGTATTTGTGGTCCTAATATTTATCCAGCTCTCCGTGAGGTTAGTAAATGGTGATCTTCAAGAACAGACTGAAATACCAGGTAATAAATCAAATTGCTTGTCCTGAAAAAGAGGGATGCAATATCAGTGTGGTTATTGTGTATGCAGGCAGAGACCAGAAATATTCAGGTAACACCCATGGTGTTTTCCTAACACTAATGAGAATGAACTGCGTGGTATCAGTCACCTGTCAGGTTTAGCAAGTGGGAAATTTGCTCATAACCTTTTTGACATGTGCTCCCAGAAGCTGAGTGAAAAGGATGCAAGTCCCAAGAAGACTGTCTCTGAGAGGGCTTGTTCAATTAAATCTTCCTCAGGATGTCAATCACTTGACAAACGTAACAGCTCCGGGCAGGGGAAGCGCAAACCAAGAGGTTTAAATGATCCAGAAAGAGCTGGACCGCAGGAGCTGGAGTTGCTCAAGCCTCCACCACTCTGGTGAGCGGCCATGCCGCCGAGGAAACGTGTTGCCCAGAGTGAGACCAAACTAATGCAAATCCAATTTCCGAATGATGGATGTCCTCTGAACTCTAGCACAAAATGAAGCGCTTATATTCCTTCAGATGATTTACTCAGGGATCCGTAGGCACTAGATTTATGTTTTCAGGTATTGAACTAATTAGTTGAACAGTGGTGCTGCAGTGACCTTGCCAGATGACCTTGACAAATGGAGCAGTGGCTCCATTTGTCATTTGTAACTTAATCATAAAAAGTAGGTAACAGCCTCCTTCTCCCATCTATCTAGCTCTGCGGATTGTAAACTCATTGGGATGCAGAGTGCTATGGTGTATACACAGAAAACGCCAGGTGGAATGGTACCTGCATGTGCCAGGGCTACATGGGGCAGTGGAATAGTGATGATGGCAACAACAATCAGCTGGTCAGGTAAGACCTTGCTGTTGTGTTATGACACAACAGAGCAATTAAGAAGCATTTGCTCCAAAAGCCTTAAGCTATGCAATTGTAGGCAAAACACATTCTTGTGGAATCACATATTCAAATGCTGTCTGCTCTAGAGGGTGAAAGCTCTGCCTGCATCTCCTTGCACCACCGGAGCCCTCCAGTGTCTCTGGTCTCTACCTAAAAATAAAACCCTAAGGAAAAAAGAACAAGCCCCCCACTGGCAGCCTGGCACGGAGGCAGAGTACAGTCGCTGCCAGGCATGTGGTGTCTTTGTCCTTACAGGTCAAACCTGGAATTAAGTTAAGGATGCCAAATCTCCAGATCAACATTTGGAGCCAGAGCTCCCTCTTGCCCATCTCCTGCTTGGCAGCCCACAACCAGTAGCCTGCCCTTGACCCCTGCCTGGGACTCTGCCCTGTGGTGGCATCAAAGCCCAGCACTGAGATAAAGGCAAGGTCTGAGACCATCACTCAAGCTGAAAAGTGCCCTCTCCCCACCATGCACCGAAGGAGGGCAGGAGCAAAAATGGAGCATTTTCTCCACCTCATGGCCCCACAGAATTCTCACCCACCTTCATGAAAGTCTGGAAATTGTGAGACCTCCACTCCAGAGCCAGCCCAAGGCAAGTGCCAATGCTTTTTACTGTGTCCCCCTTGCTAGCTGCCCAGGGACTGGAGCCTGTTTTCTCAGGCTGATGTGAGAAGGAGGTTGGACTGGGGCCTGATCACATCTGCATCCTCCTACTTCCCCAAATCCTAGATAAACCACTGCACTTCCATCTGAAGTACAGCAGAACTGAAAAATCCATGTCTGGGCTTCCAAAGTGAAAAGCCTGAAGTCATCTGCTCTCAGGTCATTCCCTGTCTCATGTCGTGAGTGTGCTTTTAAGTCTCAACCAGCACTTGCTTTTTGTTAAGTACAGGGTGGAAAGAAGAAACTAAACAAAACCCTCACAATATAAGATTGAAAGAAAAAAAAAGAAAAAAAAAAAAAAGAAGCAAAATGCTGAGGTTTCACAGCACTCCAAATCATCATATGAACAGAGCATCATTAAAACAACATTCCTGGGAAAGTCACCTCTCAGCCATCCTTTCCCTTTCTGTCCTACCCTTCCCATGACTCCCAAGACAAGAAGTTGAGTGGTTACAAAAATACCTTAAAGGGGAGAAGTTTTGACAGTGGTTCCAGCAATTGGGATTTCTTCTCTGTCTCAAAAAATGTGGCAAGTCTGTCACATGGTGCTTACAAATGATCCTTGGTGAGCCCAGGCGTAAGCCCGGTGTGTTTATTAAACCCATGGCCTGGCAGAGGGAAGGTGTCTGTCTGAATTGCAATAAAGATCATTTAAAAACAGTTGGTGTAAAACTCTTCATCTTGGTTTAGTGAATTGCTGGATGCCAGGATAAAGTGTTCAGACACAGTTTCTTGTGCCTAGGAACCAGGTGCCTTGCAGACAGCTCTTGTCACTTCAGCAGACACTTAGGGCTCTGGTCTGGCTTTTTCTGGGTGGTGTAGCGTAGCAAAATAAGCTTTGCTCTCAGCCTCAGTCACTAACCCCAGCACCAGCAACCGTCCACATGATCCTCAAGCCTTTGTGTGGATCACCTACAAAATGAACCTGTACAAAGAATAGCTGCTCTCTTGGTCCAGACAAACACTCAGCCTCTAGTTCAAGCCCTTTTAGGGACCTGTGGCACAAAGAGGCGTGACCATGACAAGAAAGCCTGACAATGTTCCTTAGGAAACATAGTCTGGCCACCCTTACTTTTAACCAACACTGGGCTGAAATTTTCTCTGGCCAACAGCAGCATCACTGGAAGACACTGCAGAAGCAGACCTGCTGCTTGCACATCAAGGAGGTGTAGAAAAGCATCCACAGCCCAAAAACTTCAGACTACTCTAAAACCTGGCTGTTTCCTTCATCTGGAGAATCAGATCCATGAGAGTGAATATGTTGACATGCACATTTACATGGAGCTTAGCTTTGAAGAGCCAACATTGTTGTTTCCAACATTGTCATGCTTTCAAAGCTGAAGTGACTGAGCTACATGTGAAGCTGTGGCCTTCTGCTGTCAGTCCATGGTTGTCTTCTACAGAGCAAGCAGACAGTAATCCAAAGGAGCAGGTCTCTCCCACAGTGTTCTTTGTGTCCATGGTTTTGCAGCCTGTGGGGTCCAGAGAGCCACCAGTGACCCTACCCATGGCCATTCACCATGTCCTCATCTCAGACAGTGTTTGATGTGAATGTCCTCTGTATCTCTGGCTTATATTGCTACTGAGGAACTACACCAGGCACTAGCACTGTTTATATAACCTAAAGCCCATACCAAGCCTGGGAGCTGGGCAAGCTAAACTAGTGCAGAAGATAAATCCAATGTTCTACAGTTTCCATGTACATTCAAACATCTCCAAACTGCCAACCAGCAGCAGCAGAAATGAGGGATCCATAGGCTACGGTCATTTCATGAGGTTTCTGAATAGAGCCTTCCAGTATGTTGAGGCTGCTGTTCCTGGCCTCTGCAGCTCTGTTGGTGGGATCAAGCCTCGAGGCAGCCCTCACTAAGGCCAGGTTTGTGCGTTTGAAAGCTCAGAGGTTTGACAGCAACTCTGATAGCATCAAGTATGATCCTCTCCTCCCTGGATAGAAGGATGTCCAGCAGAGGGGAACTGGTATGGTTCAGCAGCCTGAGCAGTACAGGGGTCTGACTCTGCAGTGCTCAGTGGCAGGCTTAGGGTCTGCTCCTGTTTACCTGCCCCAGCCCAGCACTGGGCCCCAATGCTTCCCTGTCCCTTCTAGCCCTATCCCCCTTTCATTTCTCCATCTACCTCTATTTAGGAGGCCAACCTTTCTCTGCCAAAAAACTTCCCTGTTTATTTATGTTTCCCTTCTGCCCATGGACATCCCACTGATCTCTGAAAACTGTTATGAAGTTATTTGCTTGAGCAAACTGACAGCAGCCTCTGGGCTAAACTTTTGATCCGTCAGTTTTCTGCCATCTTCAAGGAACACCACAGTGCAAGCGCGTGCACCGCAGGCAGCAGTGATCCCGCAGTGGATGGGGCCAGCACAACTCACCATGGGTAAGAGAAGTCAGCAGAGGTGGACCTCCAGCTTCCTGCATGTCACGTCTGGCTTGGCAGCAAGGGGACAGCTGGTTTTACCCAGACCTCAATGTCCAGGTGTCGGTGTCTCCATCCTGCCATGGTGGGAGACACTGAAGAAAGCATAGAGTGGTTCTGCTGTTAAAGCAAACCAGAGCTGCAGTGGCTTCAGCTTCCTTTAACGTCTCTCTTGCTTGGTCCTGGATCCCAGGATACCTCCTCCTTCTCCTGTCCTTCAGGCAGGGGAGCATTAGGCACATCACCTGTCACCCAGCCCTGCACAAGATGACATTTTTCCAACTCTTGCTGGCAGTGCTCTGGATGACTCTTTTTTCTTCAGTGAAAAGCATTTTTAATTGTGTATCGTCGTCTCATAACCTAAGGCTTTTCTATGGAAATTTAGAATGATCAGACTGATGCCAGTGCTGTTGTTTCAACATTTACACCTCTCGGATGAATACTGTAAAAATAATGTGACATAGTAGGCAAACCTGCAGGGATGGATTCAAGCACAGAAGGAAGGAGATGGAGTTGGGAAACTGTAAATTAAGAAGGTTCAGAGTCTACATTGGATAGCCAAAACTTCCCACCTCAAGCTTCTTTAAGATGTACATAGATTATCATGCTGTGAAACTTTGTTTTCTAAATGAATAGGATGAACCAACACAGATGAAACCACAGGTAGTGTGCATACCCAGGGGTAATGAAAAACACAGCCATTGTCCAGCTGATAGTGAGAGATAACATGTTGTACCAGGGGGATAAAGAATATGGGTATATTCTATGCTGGACCAAACTTAAATGTCTGCTGATTTTGGCTACGGGTCCTCACTGAGTGCTGGACCTTGTACTTCAGTGGCAGGGACAAACTGCCCGAGGGAAATGCTGCTTGTGATTAGTAGACATGCAAACTTGGAAATGCCCAGGGAGAAGTTATACTTGTAGGAATCTAGCACAAGATGAGGTAAAAAGTCATGTCAGTGAAGAATATTGTCCACAACAGACAAATGCTCTGTTATGAGTAGGATGTTTTAACTGGTATTTCGATTAAAAAAGTGAAAAGGATATTTGACACCAGCTTTTATGGTAATACTTTTCCCTGATGATATCACACATTTTCCCTGGTCATCACCAGCAGTAAAACTAAGAATAAAATATTTTTCAAATCTTTACACTTTATATTAAAAAATCACTCTCAATAAACACCTTCCAGGATCACTTTTAACATTAAACATTGATTTCTATGTCTGTTATAAACCTTGAAGAATTGCCTCAGGCACTTGTAATAATCCAAGCATTAGATAGGAGTATTTTCACTAATTATTACCCAGTTTAATATAAGCTGCACTTCAAATATATTTGAAAAAAGAAATTATCTTAAAAAAAGACCCATCCCCCAGCAATTCCACTGTTGCTGTTAGAGCCAAATGTGGTCTATGTCAACACAGGGAGTACAAGTCAGACCACCCAGTAACATGACTTCTTTGAAACGACATTGCACTATATACAGAAACGTCAGGGTCTTCTTTCTAAACAGGTAAAATCCTATCCCCATTTCCCTTATTTCCAAGAGGAATAACATCCAACTTCATTCTTTCCTATTTCCAAAACATGACTCATTGCTAAACACATTTCAGACACAAGGTTAATGTAGCAACAGGGTTTTGCACTCCTGTGTCCAAGACTGGTTCCCACTTGTTTATATTTGAAAGCCATCATTTATTTTTGCATTTTTTCCCCCAACACATGACTTTTAGGAAATGAAAACTGGGAATATTCTCCCATAATTCAACTCAAAGGAGGTCCATAGGGTATATCCAGGCACAACACTGAAAAAATCTGGAATAGTGCCTTGTCTCCTTCATATAGATGTTTCCATGATTTACATGCACTTGCTTAACTTGGCTTCTCACTCAAAAATTATAGAGAAGTAAAATACCCAACACAGGAAGGAAAATACTTGACCTGGGATTAATCTCATCACATGGAATCATACACACTGGAACTGGTCACCCTGGGCTGTCTCCTCAGTGACACCAAGTTTGCAACGCTGCTCATTTCCCTGTAGACATCTGAGTCGACACCAGAAGGGCTTTTTTCTTTCCACAGACCCTGTGGAGGACAAGGGTGACAAGCTCACGGAGAGACATGTATACTGGAGAGAGATACAGATAAGTGGGGCGAATCCTATTTTCCAATGTCCAAACAATTTAATAGAGATGAAACCCAAGAGACATTACTGAAATGAAATAAATCTGGGCAGAAATGATTGCAACAGCCTTTGGGGAATGGAGCAACGGTGTATACCCTGAGAGATACGGGGTCAACAGAAAGCTTGCCATTCTCTGGAGAAGCCTTTTCCTGGGTAGGAAAAAGTGAATGATGGCTCCACAAGCTGCCACTGTTTGCTTGAACCCCATTCTGAAATTGCTTAAGCTGCATCTGGCTTGTAAGGGCAGCTTTGGGTGCAGATGCCTTCCCTAGGAGCTGTAAGGACAACCACATGATGGACATGCCAGCTCCTGGGTGTCTTCCCAACCCCTTCACCAGGGTGAAGGGAGACTGGGGATGGAGTTCACCCCTTCACCTAGGACATCTGCAGGGTAGTTCCTTACCTGAAGTCTTCCTTGTTGCTGGACCAAAACCAGTATTTTTGGAGCCATCTGCTTGACGTAATTTTGGGGAGGGGCTTCATGCTTCATGCCCTCAAAGCACTTACCTCTCTCAGCAGCTCTAAGGGCAGCCCATGTGACAGGCTCAGGGGTCACGTTTGCAATGCCCATGTCCACACTTGGGCAACGTGTGCCAGCCATCTGCTGGCATCTGCTGCATCATCGTAACTGAGTTACAGGAGCCACCCCAGCACAACTGGTGAGCAAAAGGCTTCCCAAGCACGGCTGTTGTAGGTAGAGGAATACCTTTTATTACACTTGGAAGGGTAGAGGAGGTTTTATTATAGCTGAAAAGGTAGACAAGGTGCATTGCACTTTCCTTCAGATCTGAAAGCTGCAGACCCCAAAGACTATCTGCTGTATGCAATTACCCCAATTAATCAAAAAGTACTCTTTCTCCCCACCAATGCTGCCTCATTTAAATACTTCAATAAGGAAAAGCAACAGCCGCTACCACTACAGCGATGCTTTCAGTACAGTGGGAAGATTTCAAGCTCTCCTTACAGCAGCGCAGCCCAAGAACTATTAGGCCATGACAATATTACCTGCATTTTCCCAGTACATTGCCACACACTATGCAAACAGAGCTAAATCTGATCTGGGATCCAGGTACTGGCAAGTGGATACAATGGAGAGATCGGAAAATGTCTCCCAGTGGAAGGCATCAAGTTAAAAAAGGGTAAAAGGTTTGAGGAAGGATGGGGTTTAAGATGAATATTACAGAAAAAGCAGAACTTTGTGACAGAGGTGTAAACCTCCAGGTATGAATCAGCATAGCTTTATGGATTCTTGTGTTTGCATTAGCCAAGGACCTACTCCCACGTGTTTCATCGAACGTGGTTTGGTACAGGGGAATAAAGGAGTGTTGCAGAAGTGGGAGAAAGCAGCTTCCTTCTCTGAGGGAGAGCAGGAATGCAAAATATGTCTAAAATAATACACTACCTAAATAGTCTTTCAGCCTTTCCTGAAGGAAAAACACACTTCTCTACAAGGAAAATGCCACATATCTCTACAGCGCCAGGAAAAGAAAGACACCACATCTTTCACTAAAGCTGAAAGACATTTTTTTTTTGGTGCAGTGTTTCATCCCCTTCTTCCAGTAACCAGACCTGCCTTGCTGCAGTGGGGTCCTGGGTATTTGTCATCTGTTGGCCTACTCACAAAACCAAAAGTTTAATCCTCATGCAATCTGAAGGGCTAAATCCTGCACCACCAAAGCAACGCTGCTATTAGAAAGGAAATGGTTTCGCCCCTTTCTTCCATCAGTGTGAATTGGGAGCAATTCTCTTTAAGTTAAGAGGTGAAAGCTGTCCCACTGACTCTGGCTGCAGAAGGGTTTCTTGCAGGGGAATGAGGGAAAAGAAGGCAACTTTATAAACCAGATTTTGGTCTCTTTGCACAAGGACAATTTGCAATAAACCCTGTGGCTAACATGAAGTTATTGCAGATTTGCACTGGCATGAATGAGGTCAGATACCAGCCCGGGGTGGCTGGGACAAGGCAGCACAGAGGTGTTGGAGCGGAGAAATTCATAGTTTGACTTCCTTCAGCCCCTAAATGATTTCAGTGCAGTGACATCCGGCCTTCAATGTGTTTTGGGTCAAATTGATGAATGTCACAGCTCAGGACTGAGCACATCTGACATGGAGAAAGCCACGCGGAGCTTGTTGGAGCAAGCCGGCACCGTGTGCTAATTAGAGCTGTCTGCTCAATGAGTTTAGCTTTAACTGCTCACAGAGTGTCTGCAGCTAGGTTGGGATTTCCTCAAATTGATTTGTAATTTGAGGTTACTCAATTAATTTTTTTAAAAAGTTTTTTATACATTTTTTTTTATTTTTGCTCTCCGGTTTAATTGCACAAGTGTTTGACTCCCCGTATCCACACCCTCATCGCTTCAAGGGGTGCTGATGCTCCCTGGCTGGGTGCCCTCTCCAGCATCTCAGCTCCAATTTGGCCACCAGCGAGCCAAACCTCCCAAGATTCAACAGCCATTTAGAAGGAGGTTTCAGATAAACAGGATAGAGGAAATTCAAACTTTTTCTCCTTTTCTGGGCCACACAAGCCTTGCCCAAGGCATTATTCATAGAAAAATTAGGCTGCTGCAAGATTCACTGATGGGGTGTAGAATTTAAATAGAATTTTCTCTTGTCCCAGTTACACAAAGTCAGCCTGATTCCCCCATCCCTTATGCGGGTGTAAAATGGGAGTAATTCCAGCCACGTGCCTGTGATTTACCTCCCACCAGAGGGTCCAGCCCCAGCCTTGTGGGTGAGTAAAGAGCCAGGGCAGAAGTTCCAGGAGGCATCACATGCAGGCAGCTCTGGGCTGCTGGTCTCAGCCCCGGTGGGTCAGGTCCTTGCTGCGTGAGCAGCATCTTCTGTGTGATGTGAAAACCTGCATGGATGCAATGCAAAGGTGTTTCTTCTGCGCATTTTTTTGTGGTCTAGCTTTGAGTGCCAGTGTGTTTGACAACAGGGAATACAAAGGGTATATGTGTGATTGCTGCAAAGCTGTGACCCTGCACGGGCAATGTTTTATGGCGTTCATCTCCTACTGCTTCTAATGTGGAGCAACCAAAGGACCCACCTGCATTTCCAGGATTTCAAATCTCTCACTGATTGAAGCTTCACAGGTCGGAGTCATTGCTCTGCTGCAGCAGTTTTATGCCAGGCGAATTTGGATGACTCCAGGGAATTGTTGCTGTCCCAAAATAAGTGATGTGCTCTTGGGAACCATGCGGTTTTGGGAATGAAATTATGACTCCCATTCAGAAAGATTTGCTTAGCCCAGTAACACAAAAAGCTGAACCTTGCAATGCGAAGCAAACCCTTCACTGCTGCTGCTCAGCTGTGGCCACTTGTTCCAGCACTCAAAACCAACCATCTGCTGGTGGAAATATCTGGTGCATTCTGAGTTCAATGAAATTCCCTTTTGCTTTAGGATTGTCCTCCAAACCACGTAAAATAGCCTGAAAAAGGTACCAGGCATTACCTGCCCACCCAGGTAATTTGGTTCATTGTTTATGCACTTTAGAAATGCCAACACAAACGCTTCTGTGATATTATGGGATTTTCACAACAAAGATGTTTGTTCTGGTTTCTGTTCAGCTTCTCCCCTGTGGCAGCAGTGCCCAAAGCTGGTGCTGCCTCTGGGTCTTCCTAGTGGGACCTTAGACATGGGGCCAGGCTTCCATCCTCTTGACTTGAGATTTTCAATCAGAGCAATTCCACTGACTTCAGAGAGCTGCTTCTCATTTCCAAACATATGCTTAGGAATATAATCAGACTTACAAATCTCCACTGACGGCAAAGTCGAGTGCCAGCTTCCCTTAATGAGTAATGAAAAATATTGCTGGCAGCGGGGGGGAGCAGCCTGTGCCCACCACCCAAAGCTGAGAATGGTCCCAGCTTCCTTCTTGGAAACGAACATTTTATGAACAGGATTTGAAATTAACAGGTGCTTTGGCACTGCGAGAACGTGATGTACCCACAGAAAAGTGATCTTTGCCGTCGTGGCAGTGCTGGTGTTGCTCTGCTGCTTGGGGGATAGAGATGGGCAATGGGCAGGAGGGTCTCTGCAAATTACCAAACCCAAGGGAGAAGGAGTGTGGACTTCACCAGCAAACTCCAAAGCACAACACATGGGAGGTGAGGGTTTCTCCTACTCACCTCTGAGTAGCCTGCAGCCCCAGGTGCCATCAAAGGATGTCCCTGTGCTTGTCCTCTCATAGGAGAAGATGACACAATGGATCTGAGCCAGCAGATGCACTAATAAGCTGTTCTCACCACTCAGCTTCATGGTGCTCCAGACACATGTCTCTGCTGACAGGATCACTGCACTTGTCAATAAAATGATTCATCTGCTACCTGGCTGCTGCTGGAGCTGGAGGAAATGTTGCTTAGACTTTTGTCAGAGCTGCAGACATGCTGGACATGATTTAGTCCATCATCTCCATGTTGGAGTCTATGTGCGAGCAAAATGCACAAGCTGTGGTGGTGATTAGCAGAGACTGGTGCTACTGGAAGAGTGTCTGGGACACCCACATAGTGATGTCACCAACGCTATGCCTGCAGAAGACCGACATTCTTCTGGAGCAGCAGCTGAACATTAACTGGGGTTCCATATGGGCAATCCAGATCCCAAGCTAATGTAGATGCCCACATGCAGCGTTTACAGATTTCTTCATCTGACAGTTGTCCCCCTGCCTTTGGATGAAGACCATTCTGACCATTTCTGACCACTCTGATCATTTCTCCTATCAATGCTTCATGGTGGTACACAGCTCAAGAAGAACAAGATGGTCCCGTCTTTTTCAAAATCCATAAGAAAAAATAATATAGAAAAGATAAATCTGCCTTAGCAGTGATGGAGTGATTCTGGTCTCTGCAGAGCCTTGAGGAGAAATTCAAAGCATCCAGGACCACTCACATGGGAGGGGCATATTCATTTAGCTGAGGCTCATTAGTGTCTCTGGCTGGACTTCAGAATGGGCTCTGGCTTGGAAGGGAAACGTGGTCCTGTGGCACGTGTCTGCTCCATGCTGGGTGATGACTTCTGGGGCAGGGCACATGTGGGTGAAGTTGGGTCATACACGGCAGGATGTGGCAGGCACCAGCCAGGCACTGGCATGGTAGGGAATGAGCAGAATATGGCATGGGGTGTTTGAGAAGGGCATGATCAGATGGGCTTGTGTCCTGGGAGGGTGGCACTGGGGTGCGCCTGGCCCTGGGAAGCATTGCCTTATCCCGTGTGGGCGCAGCACTGCCCTGGGTGGGTGCAGCTCTGCCTGCAGTGGGTGCAGTAAGGCTCGGTGCAGCACAGCACTACCCAAAAGCTGTGGCTGAGCCCCCAGAGCTGCCCACATACAGGGCTGCCGTTACTCTGGCTGCACTGGCACCATGTTCCCCACCTACACGCAGCTGAGTGCATCAGCAGTACCTCCAAGATAATGAAGACCAGTGGTACCAGTGTCTTGGCTGGGTGACAGGGCATCCCACCACTGTCTTGGGGCACCGCATGGCCCCAGGCCCACCCAGCCCTACTGTACATCCCCTCCATGTCCCCCTCTGCCCCTCTCCTCTGCACTGGAAGATGGAAGTTGCCTTTTGTCTGGCAGGGGTCAGACAGAGCTGGTTTGTTCGATAAAGCTTTAACGCTTTGTGAACACGCAGAAAAGCTCAACCCAGGGCCCTTTGACAATCTCCATTGTTTTGCAGCTAAAAAAAAAAATAAAAAAGAAAAAACAAAAGAGAGAGAGAAAAAAGTGGTTCGATTTAAAACACCAAGTTCATGGCATTTCAGAGAAATGATATACAGCGTATGGATTTGTGTGATACGGGGAGATAAAGCAGGGAATAAAATGCCAGGCAGGAACATTGCAAACGCTGCTCTCGGGGGTGAGCCTGGTATTTTGCCATCTGATTATTTTAAGAGGTTTCTGTCTCTGCAGCGAAATCTCTGGCATTAGCTTCACAACCCAACTCTCAGTATTTGGGGTAGAGTCTGGGAAAGGAAAAGGTGTGATAAAGATGAAAGAATAAGCTCTTCTTTGCCTTAATGTCCAGTGTGCCCAGGAAATGGCATGTATACGTGTATACGGTCCGCTCCAGCCACACTGGGGTTCATTGTCTGCAAAATTCATAAGCCACATAACGCACCAGTTGCCAAGCAAAGCTGGAATATGGAAACCCTCCCCGTAGTTTATTTAAGCAATGAAATAAATTTTAGAAAGGGAGCCTTGAAAGAATCATACAAGCTGGTGAGGAGGTCAGTTGATTGAATATTTCATTTATTGAATGCGCAATTGCCAAAATAAATAACTCGAGGAGGAAAGCAGTAGTCAGGAAATTGAATGTGGGTTTTTGTCTCTGGCGAAGTTTCCCTTGAGTGATTTCCTTTGGAAGCTGCTGCTGCCCGCGGAGCGCATCCCGCTCCTCCGGCTCCAGCAACAGCCCAGGCACCGGCGACGTGCTCCTCCCGGCCAGCCTCTGCCAGGAGAACAAAAATGTGTCGTTTCCCTGTCCTTACAATGCACGGAGGAAATAGGATTAGGTCCAAATAGCAGCAAGGTAAGTAGGATTAATGGCTGGTTTAAATAAACTGTGCTATTCTTTACAAGGCTTCTCAATATCGTTTCCGCCTGGTTGTGCTGCGTGCAAGGCAGTGAGTTGCTGTGCCCAAGAGGTGCACGCATAGATTAGGTTGGGGAGGCATTGGAAATGTGTACTGCTTTGTGGGTTTATATTATTTTTAATAAGAAATCCGACTTTGACGTTGTGAGATGCTGAAACCCCTGCAGGAGGGATGGAGGGAAGGAAGGATGGAGGGATGGAAGGATGGAGGGATGCAGCCTTCGTGAACGCCTCTTGCCCCCTGGCGTCCCCTCGATGCAAGGACAGCCGGGGCCGGGGGGTGTCCGGGGAGACAGGGGAGTGAACTGGGAGGACGGAGGGCGAGAACGACACCGGCCGTCTCCAGATCTCATCGCCTCTTTCCCCAAAAAATCCAACCAACAAACCCAGCCAAACTGATTGGGTGATCAACACCCCCGGACAAAACTTGTTTCTTTCTCCCCAAAGCACCTTGTAAAAATAATGAAGATTCTGCCCAGTTCCTCAAAGGCAGATTGGGAGGGCAGGAAAGG